>CM042243.1:5553381-5583381 GCA_023566225.1 Romanogobio albipinnatus | reverse complement strand
CAAAGTGATTGCAGTATAAAAAAAAAGTCAGCTACTGAATTACTTAACTCTTTTATTGAGTAACAACAACTCAAAGCACTTGTCGTGTAGTTACACAGAAATGAATACATCACATTGTGTTGTGACTCATCAAGTTGAACTAAACAATAACAAATAAATGAAAGGCTTATTTCCTTTAGGAAGTAGATCAGAACCAACATACTGTAGAAATTGGACAATTTTCTTCTAGAAAGACAACGTGTTCAGGTGGAGGAAGACTGCAGGTTGCAGTCGAAACATATCAAGGTAAAGAAGAAGTTTTTTCTCCAAACACCTTGTCTTTCTAGAAGAAAATTGTCCAATTTAATCATTAAGAAGACAAAATGAACATTTTTGAACAACTTACTGTAGCTTCAGCTTATATACTGTACTGTAGAACACAGTGACAAAATGTCAAGAGTGATGGATGCGTGCGCGCATGAGGGGGGCGGGAACGCGTGGAACGCTCGAGCTCCTCTCGTTCGTTTCCTGACGTGAGAAAGACAAAAGGGGAAAAAACGACAGAAGAAAAACGGGTTCGTGTCGGAGGAGTGTCGAGGCCCGTTCGGTTCCGTGAGCAGGAGCCGCGGGTCGGTGCAGCGGAGCGGCAGTGTGTTTCCAGCATCAGTCCGGCTGTGTGTGTGTGTGTGTGTGTGTGTGTGTGTGTGTGTGTGTGTGTGTGTGTGTGAGATCCGCTCATCGCGTCCTCAGGATCGCCTTAATTCCCGCGAATGTGCGCGTCGATGTGTGTCGCGCTCGCTCATCTGAAGCGCTCATAAATCTGCGGATTGAAGGCGTTTATTCGGTGTTTGTGCGCGAATTTGAGCCGTGCTAACGCGCTAATGCTAATGTGCCTGAGCTCCAGAGGAGGCGAGGCGGGAGGATTTCTAGAGTGTTCCCTCAGAATCATCTCAACATTAACGACAGATTTACATTCATCTAATGAACACACGAACACACACACACACACGGTGGTAGAGTCAGGTTTAGATAAATAAAAAAATCGATTTTTGAAAATTTAATGATCGATTCATGCTCGTCCATAACATACTCGCGATTAATCGATAATCGATTTTTTTCACCACCCCTAGTAGTTTGATGACGCCACGTTTGAGCGCAGGGACATGTGGTCTTCACCTCACAGCCGGGGGGAAAGAAACGGGATAGGACTCGGGCAGAAATCATGTTGATGGATGTGATTATTAACGTTCCTGTAGTCTGAAGCAGAGCAGGAGCGAGTTTTGAGGAGCTGAGGAACCGCTGGAGCGATTGTTAATGAGATGAACGCAACACACGCCTCACGAGCAGCGGGACTTTTATTATGACACAGTCGCCGACGCCACTTCCTCTCCTCCGCTCATGAGTGTGAGGTAACGCAGCTCTGATGATCATATTAGACACATCTGAGTGTGTTAGTGATGTGATGACGTTCCTCTGTGTGTTCTCTCGGCCGCTGCTATGACACTTGTTCACACTGCAGTGAGAGTAAAGCGTTTCTGCAGAATAAAACCGGAAACCGAGGGGAACGCAGATATGATGTCATCGACAGGAGACTCCCTCACACGTCCCGGTTCCTCGGGTAAAAGAGCAATTTCTCACGATTTACAAATAGTTGGAAACATTTGGGATATTGTAAGTACTCAACTGAACAAAATATATAACACTGGCCTAGTGGTTTTGGGATATTTTACTGAAAAAAATGTTACATAGTGCAGCTTTAACTTAAAAATATCTTGTAATCTCACATTTTTAGTAGTGGAAACTTGACTAGCTTAACTTGCTAATTAAGTAAATTCCACCTTACTGCTTTGGTAGCATTAGCATAGCACTTAGAATTAGCATAGCACAGCAATATAGTACATTTAACATGTATCTGTTCTCAAACTAAGCTCATTCTCCACT
The DNA here is from genome assembly GCA_023566225.1 of Romanogobio albipinnatus. Lineage (NCBI taxonomy): Eukaryota > Metazoa > Chordata > Actinopteri > Cypriniformes > Gobionidae > Romanogobio > Romanogobio albipinnatus. Next base: position 5,581,461 of record CM042243.1, on the reverse strand, counting down.
CGTCACCATGATGGAAACCCCCGAAAAAGCCAACATAATAGAAACTCTTCTAAACTGACATAGCAAAACATTGAACACTACTAAAGCTCCACCTTAACATCATTCTTGCACAAGAACATTATAAGTATAACACTTAATTTTAACATTGACTCTCCCTTTTGAGTGTCATGGCAAAGCATGTTGGGAAATTGAAATCCCAGCCCAGTTTCAGTTAAATGTAAGTTAGTCTAAATTAAAAGAAACAAGTTCATAAAACTCAAAACAATGAAACCACTTAGATTTACTTAAAATGTGTCGGTGCTGTGTAAGAAAAAGATAAAACTAAATACTCACAAAAGTGAATTTGACTGAACTTGTTTAATTTAAGTTGGCTCAACTCAAACCAATTATTTTGAGCGTTAGGGTTTACAGTGTAGTATTTTAATTACCAACAAATAAACCCTTCCTTTAGCTTTTTAAAATGTCTTTAAGCTCTAAAAGCATGACATAAATGGAGGCATACCGGCTCAGAGTGACAGAATGTGCTTTTTACTTTAGTATTGTGCAGAAATTATTTAAAACTTGAGAAATAGCTTTGGCGTGACTTAAATATGCGTTACAATGCATAGTATTGGTTGCTTGTTGATTGTGTAAAGTTGTTGTTCCTTATGCCTTTAAACCAGAAACCATGCAAAACCATGCATTTAAATTGGACCTGAACACAAAGAGACTTTGCTGCCTAATTTCAGAAGTCAAAACATGCCACTGATAGAAAGAGAAGCTCGTATTGCCCTTTTAAATGTTCAGTATCAGTAGTGTTGAAGGAATCCATATCAAGGCTGATTTAGCGTTGCTAGTGACCTTTAATAATCCACCGCCTTCTTTTAAAACTCGAGCTTGTCTTATTTATCCAGTCTTTACGCAGCTGCATTAGACAATGGCAGAAAGAGCGGCCAAAGGATTGCCAGGCCATTTCAATAGGACATTGACTGTGTCCTGACCTCTAAATGCTGTCTTTGTTGTGTAGACCTTTAATGAAATGATATTTTGTTCGGCACTACTGGATTTCATGGAGCTCAGATCTGTCTTTCAGCGCCTGCCAATCTTGGTCTCTGCTTTCGTGGGGGAATAAGCCATTTCCATTGAAAAGTGGATCAGACCGAGCATCAAAACGCACTTGTAGCCAATCAGCAGTAAGGGGTGTGTCCACTCATGATGGGGGAGGAGAGAGAGCTCAGTGCACAAGACGGACATTAGCAGATAAAATATAAAAGAGGGGAAGGCAAGGGAATATAACTTTCAAAAGAAGGGCTACGATCAGGCAAGACCCGCAGTGAAAAAGCTTTCCAGTGCTAGAGAGACCTAGCCTAGAAATCTAGACGCACCCTAGTGGCAGAAAATGTATTTTGCCGCGAGTGTAGTCTAGCAACTCTCGGTAGACCTGAGCTCAGCTGGAAAAACCAAACTCTGGTCAGGCCAATCACAGCGTGTGTAGAGTCGGTGGGCGGGCACGGCAGAGTTGCGCAGGTTCTGCGTGCTACTCGTAAACAAAGAAGCTGAGGAACAGCGGTCTTTTGAATCGGCTTTGGCCGTGACTCTGGAAGACTTGGAGTTCAGCTTTTCTTTGAGAAAAGAACAAGAACGGCACTGAAGTCATTCTTAAGAAAAGATGTGTTTGAAGTTTTGCCGACCGGATACGGCGAAAGTCTTATCAACTAACGTTAGCTCGGCTTCACCTTCTTCTTTGCTCTGGCTGGTTGTGGCGGTCATGGCGCTATCCAATTGCATGCAGAGGGAATTTGAAAGACAACCGCTTATCCCGCCCCTCGGATTGAGCCCTGTCAATGGTGAGTTTCCAGACCCAACATCTTGATGTGGGTCTGGCTTGTCAGGCTAAGAGAGACCTTAAGAAGTGGGAAGATACGCGGAGGTTATTTCTTCTCAATACGTGAGTAACATTGGTTTTGCTGATTCTCAGAACTAAGGCTGGCCACACACTTGAAGATTTTAAACCCGGTTTTGAGCCCGATTTGTACCCCCTAGCGATCGGGAGGCGTGGCCTGATTCAATGCTTGTCTCAAGCAACTTTTTGTCCAAAAAATCCTCAGTTGCGAGTAGGCTTGTCGCGATTGGTCGATACAATCGACTGTGTCGACGCTGATAATTAGTCGACGTCAATCTTTTTAGTCGACTGGTTAAGTTGGGTACGATATGAAATTGTATTAATAATGGTACTTTAAAAATGACAGCACTCTAATAAGAGCAGTATTTCTTGATCTGCGTCGATGTGTGAAAGCAGGAGTGAGGACGTGTGTGTGAGCTCTGCTTCCACCGTTCACTAAACAATGGAAGCAGAACAGTCAAATATATACGCGCAGCTCCGGAAAAAGAACGCAACAGAAAAGTGCGGCACGACCGGACTCTGACCGCAGCCGCGCACACGCCTTTCACTCAGACAGATCGTGACGCCAGTTTCGCAGATTATTGGGTTTGAATGTTAAAAAAAATATGTACAAATGCACGTCCTGGTGAGTATTCGGGTGAACGCAGTCGGATATGTCTTTAGTGAATGTGTACAGAGTTGAATGAGAAATCGGGTGTTAGAATGAATTTGGTCCGTGCAGCTCTTAAAGGGCCGGAGCTCATATTCTGTGTGAAGCAGGGCAACCTGGCAGGCCAAGTACATTTTTAGGTTTTTTTAACCTTAAAACAATGAATAGTAAGTTCTGTCATATTATTCAATTAATTTTACAGTTTTCTGCCATGGTATCGATTCAGTATCGGTATTGAGGTATTTTAGTCTGGTATCATACCAAAGTCATAATTTTGGTATCGTGACAACACTATTCTATATAAAACGTATTTGCTGATATTCTCTTTTTTTGTTATGTTGGTTTACAAATTAGTACCTTTTTACATTTTTACTCTTTTAGTTTTACATTTTGTCAAGGGCTTGTTTACATTTATACTTTTTTATACTACACTACTATGTTTTTAAGTAAAATTGTTGAAAATTATTGTGATAAATTAGTAGATAGATTAATCGATAAATTGAGATTAGTCGATAGATTAAACAATATAAAAACACTGCCGTCGTTAGTGGCAGCCCTAATTGTGAGAATATAAAACATGAGGTTATCAGGCACATAAACATGCAAATAATTGGTATCGGTTATTAAAAAAAATCAATATCGGACTATCTGTAATGCTAAAATTGTCGTAGAAAATGCATATTATTGCATCATTGTTATGGCATTAAACTAATAGTTGGGTTTGAATGGGTCTCGTGACTGCCGACAGACAGAAGTGGAAGATGAGATGAGTACAAACCAGTCTTTAGATTTGTTCCTCATAGGTGTTTTTGGGTCATGTGATATGTGAAATGATATCAGGTGCACTGTCATGTAAAACAAAAGGAATGTATTCTCACAATTAACTTTCTAAAAGTTGCGTAAAAGGCAGTATGGGAACACTGGGAGACAGTTTTCCGCTTTCTGGAGCTCATCCAGTGAACTGTGTCACTGCTGCATACCAGAGATTCCAAACGCTTCCTCCTCCTTGTTACTTCCACAAAAGAGCGAGCGGGATAATCAGTTGAACTGCGAGGGCACTTGAGCAGGAAGACCTCCACAGCTCAGAACATCTGTGTCCATACAAAACAGGACGGAAGTGATGTCTTTACCACACAAGAACTCTTTTATAGTGGAGAGAATGAAGCCAGCAAAGCATTGACCTCGGCAGATCCGCGGCCCGTTCAGAAATTCCCAAAGATTTTCAGTGTGCCTCACATTTGGGTTGTGATTAAATGAAGGTTTCCATATGGATTGTGACATTTACTTGATGTTTGTAGCAGTGGAGCTTGGGCTTTGCGTTCATATTTGAGAAATCAATCCAAAGGTCCAGTTCTCACTGTGTAAAGATTTTTTTTTGCCTGTTCATATTCCTGTCCTCTTACTCAGAGAAGTTGCTGAATTTAGCATGTGTGCAAATCATGCATGATAAACCACAACACTTCCATCACTAGTGTGACCAAAATATCTTCATTGCATCCACGAGAACCAAAAAACGCAAATGCTAATGCAAATGGTGTCCTATTTTTTAATTATTTTTTTTTAGATTGTGGGATAATTCACCCAAAAATGAAACTTCTGTCATCATTTAGGGTGTGTTCACACTTGTCATGTGTGGTTAGATTAAAACAAACCTTGGTGCGATTGCTCGGTCAGTGCAGTTCATTTGAACATATGTGAACACTGCCATCCGAACCCTGGTGCGCACCAAACAAGCGGACAAGACCGCTAAAAAGATGGGTCTCGGTCCACTTCCAAACCAACTCTGGTGCGGTTCGATTGATATATGAATGCAACACGGACCAAAGACATGTAAACAAACCAAAAACAGGACGTGATGTCACAAGAAGCGACGCTACAAGTTATCTGATTTGACGACGTGGAAAGATCGGTCTATCCTAAATGAGTAGAGGGCAAACATGGAGGTAAAGTGCCTCATCAATATATGCAGATCTTCGTTTCTGCACACAACGGAGGAAATCCTGCTGCTGTTTTGAATGTTTTGAACATTTTATGAGCTCTTCGTGAGTTCTCAGCTGGTAAAAATAAAACCATATGTACACGCATAAAATGATGGGGTTTAATCCAGCACACAGCATTGTGTTGAATGTTCGGTAAGCAAGCTCCGTGGTGAAATATACGCCATAAAAGCCGACCAATCAGGTTGTGACCGTATCCCTATGCCTTTGGTTCGGTAACTTTAGATTCGCTGTTAAAAATGCCAGCGTGAACGCTAAGCGGACCAGGACTATATGTTTTGTTTTAGTTTTTTGGTCCGGACCAAACGAACCAGAGCTACAAGTGTGAACGCACCCTTACTCTCCCTCAAGTTGTTCCAAACCTGTATGAATTTCTTTCCTCTGCTGAACACAAAGGAAGATATTTTGAAGAATATGGGTAACCAAATAGTTCATGAAGGCCCCATTGACTTCCTTAGTATGGGATAAAAATGCTGTGAAAGTCAAAGTAATGACAGAATTTTCATTTTTGGATGAGCTACTCCTTTAACCTGGCACGACTGGAAAATGATCAGCCAAAAATTATTTCATTTAACTTTTTATTTAATCTGGATTTAGGTAAAACATATCCAAAGGATTTAAAAAAAAATATTTGATGGAGTTTGGATTTCATGAGTTGTAACTCCCAGGTTACGTTGCCTGTTTAGGGTATAAAAATATATCATCCACATTATTGACAATGAATGGTGCTTCAAGGTAAACTGGGCTCCCTGTACTGGTCATTGGATTATTGCGAAATCCGGGGTGACGAGTGAGGGGTCAGTTGTAGGTGGTGGGAGGGCCAGTAGAAATCTCGTTCCAGGACCGGGGACTTCATTCGTCCCAATGGAAAGCATATTCACACTGTCTGAATCATTCCCTATCCCCTATATAGTGCACTATGTGCCATTCACCGTGTAGAAAATAGTAAATGTGTGAACAGCTTACCGATTTCAGCCGCAGCTTCAGCGTCTGTTTATAATGTAGGGGGCGGGGCTTCAGATTCTAGAGAGCATTTGATTGGACAAAATCTGATGAAAAGCTGACTTTTTCAGCCGCAGCTTCAGCGTCTGTTTATAATGTAGGGGGCGGGGCTTCAGATTCTAGAGAGCATTTGATTGGACAAAATCTGATGAAAAGCTGACGATTTCAGCCGCAGCTTCAGCATCTGTTTATAATGTAGGGGGCGGGGCTTCAGATTCTAGAGATCATTTGATTGGACAAAATCTGATGAAAAGCTGACTTTTTCAGCCGCGGCTTCTGCATCTGTTTATAATGTAGGGGGCGGGGCTTCAGATTCTAGAGAGCATTTGATTGGACAAAATCTGATGAAAAGCTGAGGTGCAGAGTGAATGCTATATAGTTTTGAATGCTTATATCTTCTAAATGTGATTTGGTCATTGTTTTGGAGCACACTAGCTTATAGATAACAGTAAGACTAACATATTCATACTAAAAGCCCAAAAACTAGTTGCATGGACTTTAATTTATAGATCTGTGAAATCTCAACAAATCTATATTTAAATGTTGCATATAAAAGCTATTTCCAAAAGTATGATTTTCTTTCGCTACATAAAGTCTTTTGCAACTTGACTGCTTTTAGGCCCCGATCACACAGAACGCGTTTTTCAGGTTCGAAAACACGAGGCACTGCCTTTTATTGGTCGACGTTTTTCAATTGAGAAAATAGCAGTGCGCTGCGGGTTTTTTTATGTTGCTAAGAAACCCCCCAATCAGCTGTCCTGTCAGTCTCATCAAGGTAACGGTCACCACAACGGAAGGCCCGCCTCTCCATTCATTCGAGCTTTTCCGCTCAGAGTTTTTTTTTTTCAACTTCAGGCGGTCAGATTGCCCTTCTAAAATGCGAGGCGAAGCAGGTGGTTAAAACGCGAGGCGCCGGGGCGCATAAGCAGCGCGCATAACACAAAACAATCTATTAAAAAAGGCGCTTCTGTGTGATCGGGCCTTAGACTTAGACCTTAGGTTTATTTTTCTCCATTAGGTCACCTGATGCCGCACTGTTGCCTCTGGCTTGGCGTGCTCAGTTGGGGCCACTAAATTTTTCTTAATTTTTTCAACTAAATATCAAAATAAATCTAATTATTAAACCAAATTAACCATATAAACTAAATTACTGATCTAATTACTGATCTAAAGCCCACACTGTCACTGTATGATAATTGAAATGAACTGATGACATCACCGCTGAATAAAATTATGCTGCATTATTTTCCTGTTTAACACTGTAAAGCTGCTTTGAAACAATCTACATTGTTAAAAGCGCTATATAAATAAAGTTGACTTGACTTAATTTTGAATCATAATGGTACAATCGCAAATTGCCTCTTTTTTTTCGTGCACAAAATTCATGATTGAAAACTAGTGCTGGGAATCGATTAAAAAAATAACTAATTAATCGCATTGTTTTCTGTAATTAAGTTTTTTTAATATTTTGATATTGTAATTTCAGTTACTCTCCAAATGAATGTAGAAACAATTTAAAGATATTTTAAATATTTGTTGTAATGGCATCTTTTCTGATACTGATGTCTCTGTGAAACATTAATGACGTTACACTACAGTATAACTGAAAGACACCAGTTTCAACATTTATTAGGCTTTTAATTTAAGTGAACTTAAAACAATCTTTACATAAACTCATTATAATAAATGTTATTTTTACATGTTAGACATATACAGAAATGTAATAGTTATCAAACACCTTTCTTAACTGCATAAATAATAAATGAAATATAGATGAATCATCTTTTCTCTGTTCCCGTTGTTCTGTGATGAACATTAATGACAGACATCATCAGTGCTGCTGTCACTTTAAGATCGGCCGCTGACGAACATGACGCGGATCTGACGCATCTAATTTTCTCACAAGTTCATTCAAGACGTTATTTAACTCATTTAAGACTCCTGATGTGAGAATACTCTACAAAACTGGCATTTTGGCACCATTCTCTGTGCTGTTGTTATTGAGCAAGAGCGAAAGAGAACTCGATGTGTGCACGAGACTAGGGAACTAGGGATCTGATTGAGACGCACACAGACAGGCGTTCTCTTCTGTCTTGTCGCGCTTTGATGATTTAAAAGCATTTACATAAATAAGAGTGTGATCATATAAAATGCTGGGTTAAAAATAACCCAAGTTGGGTTGAAAATGGACTAACCCAGCAATTGGGTTGTTTTGAGCAAACATTTAACCCAACCGCTGGGTTAAAACAACCCAATTGCTGGGTTAGTCCATTTTCAACCCAACTTGTTTTTTTTTTAACCCAGCACTTTTTAGAGTGAACTCTAGGCAAAAATGTATATAACAACGAACGCTGCGTTAAATATTTTTAATGCGTTAAAATAAACGCATTAATTTGCCCAGCACTATTGAAAACGTATGATTGCGTTTACATGGTTCTCAGGACTGCGGAGAAAGGTGCTTTTCCCGGTGACTACACCTTCAGGAAAGGGTTGGGAGTAAAAGCCAATCTTCATGTTAGCTCCTCATTAAGGTCCCATCCCAACAATTCAGAGAGAAAACGAAGGGCTTTCGGGTCTGTCGTGCATCTGCACATATCAAGCTCTTCCAAAAGGGTTCAGCGCATAGAAATGTTCAGCGCTCACCACTGTGCCGCATTCACTTCCTTTAGATTCTCAAGGCGTCCTCTCCGTCAGCTCTGCTCCTAGGTCAGAGCTTCCAGCCCCTGTGGACCCACTTTATGCTGACAACTGCTTTCTGAAGAAGAAGAGACTGCACTGCAGATATGGATCACAGGGCTGCCAGATACTCATCCTAGTACTGACAAACATGAACGGTGTAGCATTTGAGCCGAGGAGATTCAGGGGCACACAGGAAGCTGATCCTGCACACTAGAGTTGGAGGGAAAAATCAATCTCCTTCTTAAATGGTTCCTATTGAAACGCATACGCAAAACAAAACCTGTTCTATTGGTGAATCAGAACAAACGTTTTTTGCGTTTTGCGATCTTTATGAAATGTGGGCATGAGCCATATTGACTTGGCAAAGATTTGCACCAATGCTGAAAATGTTTTGAATTTGAATCCACTTGTGAGGGGCCAAAAAAATCCCAACACTACTGTAAACACACTTCCTTTAGGCCCTGATTTATTCGCGCTACGACATTGCTTTCCTGTTTTGCATGTGTTGCATTCTGTTTTCTGTGTACGTTCTCAGATAAAGCTGGTGTTTTGTGTTCGTTCTTGGAGATTAGACTTTGGGAGTTACTCTTTGTCAGGGTTGTATAACTTGTGGAAGAAAGCTAGTACCTTCTCTTTTGGACAGCACAAATTACCGAAATTAATGTTTTCATTGAAAATAAAGCCTTAGTAATAAATTTGGCTAATTGGATATTATTGGTTATTGGGTAAGTGCTAATTAAATGTCAGTCAATAATTTCAGCCCTAATATTCATTTTTTCTTCTTCGGCCAAATAAATCACTACAAATGTGGCCTAGGCTGGTAATATTTTTCCATTTTGACTCATTTTGACGGATATAAACATGGTAAAATGTGTTCCGGGAATACAACAAAGCACAAAATAGTCACAAAAAAAGTTTTAAATAACCACATAGAGGTTTGAAATGACATGAGGGTGAGTAAATAAGGAAATTATTTTCCGTTTCGGATGGTGTATTCATGTAAAACACTGTTTAAGCAAACCTAAAATACAGGTTGTTTAACTTCCTCCTTGGTGTGAAGGTTTGGGCGGCTTTTTGATTGTCTTGTTCATCTCATCATTTATAATAGGGTGACCAGATGTCCTGGTTTACCCGGGGCAATCCCAGTTTCTCAAGGTGTGTCCCAACAATTTGCTAACAAATGTAAATGTGTACCTGGTTTATCGGTTGGATTCACAGGAGGGAAATTGTGTTTCTGCAATCGTTTCTCAATAATGATTCTCATTAAGGAAATGAAAAATGAAAGCGATTAAACATTTCAGCTGTTTTACACAATATTGTGTTTGAATCTGATGAAAGTTTGGGGAAATGTTTAATTAAATGAGGTATTTTTTTCAATGAATTTCAATTTTACTGTGATTGTAAGATTACGCATGATACAACTTGGTCACACCACCTATACTGCTACTAGTCAGTCGTCTGATGCCCTGTTTACACCTGGTATAAGATGCTTTTGGTGGATTGGATCACAAGTGGACGAGGGAGACACATTCCCGTTCACACCTGGTGTTTAAATCCGTCTTTTTTGTCCAGTTTCAACCACTTCTGTCCTGATTACTTCAAGGGTAGAGTCTTTGGGCTGGTAAATGTATGGGCTTTATGCCAGATCTTTTTCAAAATAAGCTTGTGCAATTTGCAAATGAACACGCCGGAGACGACGGAAAAACATATGGAGAACATCAGCTTTAGTTTCTGCTCTGACAGCCCCAAGACCAGCCTTACGCTGTGAGTGTGTGTTATAAATCAGGAATGGTGAGAGAACATTTTGCTGGTATGCTTTTCATCTTCAAACCAAACTTGGGTCCAAATGTTTGTGTGATAGGTCAGTGGGCGGAGAGTAATACCATCTTCATACCAGGTGTAAACGGGGGCCAAAGAGTCATCCGCTTGCTGGATCAGTTGTCATTAGTTGACAGTACTTCTCCTGGTTTCTCTTGCCTATTTTTCTCTCACTTTTTTTTTGCTTCCCTGCTTTCTTTGACCTTGTTCCACTCTGACTGCAGCTTGTTTTGTGTCCTTCCCACCAGCCCCCTGTTGGCCACACCTCCCACCCGATGGCTCCGCCCAGTCCTGGAACCAACAGCAGCACCAATCACAGCAGCAGCAGCAGCAGCACGGCCGGCTGGGAGCAGCTCAGTAAAACTAACCTCTACATCCGTGGGTTACCGCCAACCACCACCGACCATGACCTGGTCAAGCTCTGTCAGCCGTGAGTACCACCCTAACTTTCATTACTGGAGATAATATCAGCATTATGGTTAATGGATTATTCAACTCGCATGGTTTATTTTACCTCATATAGTTTTATGTATTATACTTATCTCATAAATTAACACTCTTTACCTTGTGCCAAGCTTCTCCCAAAAAATTGGACAAGTGAAATTCCTAATATTAGTTCCAAATGATAAGTTTTTTCTATTATATTCAACAAAATATAATATACAATTCACTGTATATATTCATCTGTAAATTCAGTTCTGTTTATAGTAATAACCATCTCTCTACTTATACATATTTATATATATTCAGTACATTTTTATGCCCTGCACTTACGCAACCATTGTATATATCCTGCACTTGCTGCTATTGCACTTCTGGTTAGACCTAAACTGCATTTCGTTGCCTTGTACTTGTGTAATGACAATAAAGTTGAATCTAATCTAATCTAAAAATGACTTTGTATTGTGGCACAGAAGTTGCATAAGTGCATTTATTCAGCGTGTTCAAACTTATTTCTGGTCATCACTCAGGTTTGCTCGCAAACAACCACATGAAAGAAAACAGATTGACTTTATTACATATTAGAGAGTGTGTGTTTGTGTAAAACACTGGGCAGAAAATGCAAAGAAAAGCTCTGATCTCTTGACATCTGGCAAGGCTTGTTACCAATGCAAGATGTCATTATGTTTTCGGCATATCACCTGATTTTAATTAATCAAGAGAGTCAAACATTTTAATCACGATTAAAATACGATTTAAAGTGCCACCCAAATCAGGCTATTCATTTTTAGTTATCATGCAGCCCTCGCTTAAGAGTACCGAAAGACTTGATTTAGCAAACCGCTTTGAGAGGTGTTTTATTTGCTGTAGTCGAAGATAAGATGAACAGTGTGGCCTCCAGCGCCCCGGTTTGTCCGGATGTGTCTCATTAAGCCGGTTTGGCGGCGAGACGGCGGCTCCTCCAAATGGAGATCGATTACTGTGGCCGTGGAATCAACAATCCAATCGTTGCTTTACAGGGTCATATTTGTAGTCCATTCCCAGTTCTTTTAGAAACAGTGTGCAGTTATTGCTTGATAGATGCTTCAATGCGCTTGAATGGCTCTGAGGTCAGTCTATTGATCAGAGATTGTCCATTTATAAATGGAGGCAGATTATTGAGAGAGACGTACAGTGTAATTGGTTTGCCTGAGATCTGAGGACTGTTTCGCACTCAATGCAAGTCTGCAGCGTCTGTGGCATGATGTCGATTATCACAGAAAATGATTTGGACTCAGTTTTTGTGGTTTTTAATAAAAATATCAAGGCACATTTTGTGTTTACAGTGAGGCAGCAGACAGTATAAGCCTATGATGTAACATTTCCATTGTAAAAGCAGAATTGTGGAGCTTGTGTTTTTAACCCTCTGGTGCTCTTCGTCTAGGGGTTACATTGGTTGTCTTCCCGGTCATAAGTGACCGGACACCTAAAAATGTAACTTCCTCCACCCCAGTAAAACCAATGCAATTTATTTTTCTTCAATAATATTTTTTCTTTTTAATTTTGTATTTTGAGATGATTTTATGGTATTTTTTAATATTTATGCAATAATTATTGTCTATTTTTGCCATTGAAAATTATACAAAAAAATGTTTTTGTAATTTTTTTATTTTTTATTATTGCAGTATTTCAGGTTAATATAGAGCAGGGGTCTCAAACTCATTTTACCTGGGGGCCGCTGGAGGTAGACTCTGGGTCAGGCTGGGCCGCATCAAGTATTACACATAAAAAATGTTTCAAGTATTCCAAAAAAAAAGTAGCACAACAGATCCAATCTTCTCAATCTTTATTATTAACAGTTCTTCAACATGAATGTTTCTTCTGAACATGAACTGTTCCTCTGAATTTGAACTAAATATAGCCTTTGGAAATTAAATCATGTAATATGAAATAATTAATGATTTTAATTTTATTTTAAATAATAGACTAATTCACAGCAAGGCCGTACCCAGGTCAAACAGAACAGTGAGCGAAATTCTAGGTCTAATTCTAGTTGGGAAATAATCTTTTTGGGACTATTTGTAAACAATATTTGCATTAATTTGCGTCAAATATATTATTAGTCCCGATATTCTTTGCATGAGTGAGTGAATAAATACATAGATCCGTGGAAGACTATTGAATTCTCTAGTGGTCTGGTGGCAGAATTTTTGTCAACCGTGTCAAAGGTTTCGGGTTCTAATCCGCTCTCATATAGTTTTTCTTCATTAAAATCAAAGATGCTCATCAATGATTATATAATAAGACCATGGACGCTTTGTCCGGAAAAGTTAGAGTCTCTCTCAGCAACGGCATTAAGCGATAGATTGCCGCGCTCGTCTGTGTGTGAAGACGGAGCAGTGTGCACGAGCCAAAAGAGAACGTAAACCCCGCCTACTTTGATTTGATTGGCCATCTCAATCATTTTGACATTGACGAGGGCTGTTAGACCACATTCATTTCAACTGTCTGATCAGCTTCGTTCGTCTGTTCCTGTCAATCACGCGGTGTCAACCAATTGTACTGCACGAGGGAGGGGCGAGCCAACTCTCTCTCTCTCACACACACACACACACACACACAAAGGAGGCAGCAAGCGTGGCACACGCAACGACTCAGCAAAAAGGTGCTTTTTCAGAGCAACGCGCAGGCCGCACTAACACTAAACTTTGAAGTCAAGAAGGGGGCCACAAAATATCATCCTGCGGGCGGCAAGTGGCCCGCGGGCCGCGAGTTTGAGACCCCTGATATAGAGACTAGGCCTTCAAAATATTTTTTTGATTATCAGATTAGCGCCCTCTTTTGGAATTATTTAAGAAATCATGTAACCATGGGTGTAATCACTAGAGGTCTCTATGGAGAGGCTTGAGAATTCCCTAGTTCTGTTTTGAACACATTTAATGATTTTTTTTTTGGTGGATTTGAATATATATTTAAAAAATCTCAAAGACTATTTATTATAAAGTTTCAGATTTTTTTGTTTTTGTTAGAAATATAGATTTTTTTTCTGTGAATTTGTGTTTTTGCAGATTTCCCATTCATTTCCTATGGGGGTCATTTTTGACCGAAGAGCACAAGTGGGAGTATTTTTTTTTACGACCAATTAGCATGCTCGAATCATGACCCCAATTTTTTGTGCGTTTACATACCTAATGCTAGAAAAGTTTCATATCATTCTGATGAAGCTGTGATTTTTTTAAAAATTAAAAATGTGGTTCATAGGTTCAGTTTTTCATAGGTGTTTGTGTGTGTGTGTGTGTGTGTGTGAGTGGATGTGTCAATATCACACTCTTGATGTTTTACAGTGTCCCCCCTTTACTGCTGTGTACTTTTTTCAGCATTGTGGCCGATTTGTAGATTGTACACACAAATATTCGGAGAATTTGTGTTTTTGCCGATTTCCCATTCATTTCCTATGGGGGTCATTTATGACCGAATACAATGAACGCTACTTTTTTTTAAACGACCAATTAGCATGTCTCGAATCATGATTTTTTCGAATCACCCCAATGTTTTTGTGTTTACATACCTAATGCTAGAAAAGTCACCAAGTTTCATATCATTCCGATGAAGCAGTGATTTTTAACATTTCAAAACAGAAATTTTTTTCCGGTCAGAAATGACCGAAGAGCACCAGAGGGTTAAATAAAGCACTTATGTGAACGATTCCTGGTTATTACTTCACAATTAAAATCATCTTTATGAAGTGGGAGTGTTCTTCAACTGATTATTGATGTAATTCCTCACGTTTGCTCGATGTGAACAGTCTCTTTCTGGTATTCTTACACTAAAATTACCGGCATTAGCCATGTTGTGTTTGATGTTGAAATTGAAAGATTGGATAAAACTTTACAGGCAAGTTGGGATGCACGATATATCAACCACCAAATCGGTATCGGCCGCTATATGTTCATTTTAATGGTATCGGTATCGGCCCTATAGAGACGGAGCGTATTTAGGCCACGCCCACACGGAATTCAACGTTCTCCATTGACTTTGTATTGCGTGAAGTGCCTCCTTGTCATTTCTGACTTATAACAAAAAACAGAACAATGTCTAAAAGCTGCTATGTGACAGGGTGTACAGCAAACAAGCTAATAAACACAGAAATACGTTTTTATAAGCTGTCGACCCAAAAAACGAGCGTTTAAGGAAACAAAAGTGGATACAGGCAATAAGACGTGAAGCATCAGCAGGAAGAATGGGTACATTTTGGGAACCTGACACTCAGTAGGCCTATGTGTGCAGTAAACATTTTTTCACTGTTAAGTCAAATATCCAAATGTCAGTTTTATATATTACATTTCCCGTCGCTGATTACGTTCCCCTCCAGTGGGCGTAGTTCTCAGTGTAATATAACTGTCTCAATTGCCTGTATCCACTTTTGTGTCCTTAAACACTCGTTTTTTGGGTCAACAGCTTATAAAAACTTCTGGGTTTTTGGTTCTGGGTTTTGTTTAGCTTGTTTGCTGTACACCCTGTCACATAGCAGCTTTTAGACATTGTTCTGTTTTTGTAATAAGTCAGAAATGACAAAGAGGAATCCTCACGCAATACAAAGTCAATGGAGAGTTTTGTTTTCCCCCCGGTGGGCGTGGTTTTCAGATTATGACGCATGTCGCTCTGTCTCTATAAGAAAATTTGGCCGATATATTAAAGCCGATAAATAATGTATTATTTCCTTCAGCTGAGACGCTTCAGATGCGCACTGTTCGCCATGATGGGTTTGAATTGCTTGAAATATGATTATATCAATCAATTCAATTCAATCAATTCACTTTATTGTCACACAGCTATATACACAAGTGCAACAGCAGGTGAAATTCTTGGTGCAGTTCCGAGCAACATAGCAGTCACGACATGACATGTACAACATTTAAGCAACAACAGATTACACATCTGATGCGCCCACAATTACTCACAGCACAGTAAACTCTACAATAAACAATAAATAATTTACACAATGTGAGTGTAGTTCTCACAGCTTTAGCCAATATACACATACTTACAATATACATATACTTTAAACAATATACACTAAACATACATTAAACAGTATACATTAAGCTATAATAATAATAATAATATACAATGTACAGTATACATTATTATTCACAGTAGAGATCCAATTATGTACAATAGGTGCTATATGATAAATGATAAATAATAAATGATACATAAATGTGTATATAATGTGTGTGTATCTACAGTGGGTTGTGCGGAGTGATATTCTGTCCAGTGTGTGTTATGATCCTGATGGATCAGGAGTTAAGTAGTCTGATTGCTTGTGGGAAGAAGCTGTTCTGAAGTCGGCTGGTGCGTGTTCTAATGCTGCGGTACCGTCTGCCTGATGGCAGCAGTGAGAGCAGCCCATGGTTCGGGTGGCTAGAGTCTCTGATGATCCTCTGAGCTCTCTTCACACACCGCCTGGCGTAAATGTCCTGGAGGGAGGGAAGCTCACCTCCGATGATGCAGCTGGCCGTGCGCACTACCCTTTGCAGGGCTTTGCGGCTGCGGGCGGTACTGTTGCCGTACCAGGTGGTGATGCAGCCAGTCAGCAGGCTCTCTATGGTGCAGGTGTAGAAGCGTGTGAGGATGTGGCGGTTCATTCCAAACCTCCTCAGCCGTCGCAGGAAGAAAAGGCGCTGATGAGCCTTCTTCACAACGGCCTCGGAGTGGACGGACCATGAGAGTTCCTCTGTGATGTGGACACCGAGGAACTTGAAGCTGCTGACTCTCTCCACCGGTGCTCCATCGATGGTGATGGGGCGGTGTTCTCTCTCATTCCTCCTGAAGTCGACCACCAGCTCCTTGGTCTTGCTGACGTTGAGGGAGAGGTTGTGCTCCTGACACCACCGTGTCAGAGTGTGCACCTCCTCTCTGTAGGCCGTTTCATCATTGTCGGTGATAAGACCTACCACCGTCGTATCGTCAGCAAACTTGATGATGGTGTTGGAGCTGTGGGTAGCCACACAGTCATGTGTGTACAGGGAGTACAGGAGTGGGCTGAGAACACAACCCTGAGGGGCTCCAGTGTTGAGAGTCAGTGATGAGGAGATGTTACTGCCCATTCTGACCACCTGGCGTCTGTTTGACAGGAAGTCCAGGATCCAGCTGCATAACAGGCTGTTTAAGCCTAGAGCCCGGAGTTTCATGTCAAGTATGGAGGGCACAATGGTGTTGAATGCTGAGCTGTAGTCCACAAACAGCATTCTCACATACGTGTTCCTCTTTTCCAGGTGGGAGAGAGCAGTGTGTATTGTAGATGAAATGGCATCGTCAGTGGAGCGGTTTGTGCGGTATGCAAACTGCAGTGGGTCCAGTGAGGGGGGGAGAACAGAGCAGATGTGGTTTCTGATTAGTCTTTCAAAGCATTTGCTGATGATGGGGGTCAGAGCAACAGGACGCCAGTCGTTTAAGCAGGTGGTTTTTGACTGCTTAGGTACAGGCACAATGGTGGACGTTTTGAAGCATGTGGGGACCACAGATAGGGAGAGGGACAGGTTAAAAATGTCCGTGAAAACTCCAGCCAGTTGGTGCGCGCACGCTCTGATCACACGGCCGGGAATGCCGTCTGGACCCGCTGCTTTACGGACATTCACCCGCATTATATAATAAAATACGGTTAAGTGCAGATCTTTCGAATATTGCAATTTAATAATTGTTTAATCAACACGGCATCCTCAATAAACCGGTCTCCAGTGTGATGACTCCGATTGTTTGAATATTACAATTTAATAATTGTTAAATCTATGTCATCCTCAATAAACCGTCTCCGGCGTGGTGACTCCGATATTTCAAATATTCAGATCTATTATGACCTCTGACCTGTAAAGTTGTCAGAATAATAATCATACGCTGTTTGATGGGGTTTTGGTTTCCTTGCCACTGTCGCCTTTGGCTTGGCTTGCTCAGTTAGGGACACTAAATGTTTCAACTAAATATCCAAATAAATCTAATTATTAAACTAAATTAACCATATAAACTAAATTACTGATCTAATTACTGATCTAATGCCCTTATGGTCACTGTATGATAATTGAAATGAACTAAATGAATCACCGTTTTCTCCAGAACGGCTGTACGGCTCAATAAAATTATGTTGCATTATTTTCCTGTTTAACACTGTAAAGATGCTTTGAAACAATCTGCATTGTTAAAAGAGCTATATAAATAAAGTTGACTTGACTTGACATATAGGCTACATAAAATTATAATGAGAACATCATAATTGTGTGTTTTGGGCATTGCTTTTAATAGTGAGACTTTCGTTTTTGTAATCAGGCTCTCAAAGATGATTTATCGGCCAATAGTGTTGTCAAAAGTACCGACCGTGATACCAAGTCGGTACTGAAATGTGGCGCTTTGAGCACTCTTGAGCGGAATCATAAACACCTCTGACTGGCCATTGTGCTCATGTGCTCATCAAATATGTCTGTGATTGGCTACAATGACCAGCGCTTCAAAAACCTGTTGTAAATATACATCAATGGCTGCGTTCACACTGCAGGCTGAAACGACCCAATTCCGATTTTTTTGCCCTTATGCGACCTGTATCTGATCTTTTCATGACAGTCTGAACGACACAGATCCGATCTTTTCAAATGCGACCCAGGCCACTTGGGTATGTGGTTCAAATCCGATACATATCCGATCTTTTGAAATGCGTCTTCAGTCTGAACTGCCAGGTCACATGTATCCGACCCGCACGTCGTTGATACGCGACAAACGTCATCATTGTACGTTGAAGTAGGCGGGAAATTAAAAAAAATAAACAACTATGGCGGACGATGCTGAGACCAGTCAGTGGAAGGGAATTAACATGAGAAGGTTGTAATGGTGCTGGCTCCGTTGTGAAAATAACTTTAATAAAGCTAAACGAACTCCAATGCTGACACCCATATTTGGCTACTTCCGTAAACAACAAGTGACGTCGTTGACCGTTGAGTACTCTTCTGCGCATGCGGGTCACTTCTGGGTCATTTCACGTTCACACAGGAGATCACAAAAGGTCGCATTTAATTGGAAATGTGAACGGCCTTGCAAAAAAAATCGCATTTTTTCAAAACATCGGAATTGAGCATTAAGCCCTTCAGTGTGAACGCAGCCAATGACACTTTTCACCGTGAGCTTACACAGATACACACAGGAGCGTTTGAATGCAGGCGTCTATCAGCCTACCGGTCCGCTGGTCGACGCCTGCTTGTGCTTTCAGACGCTCCCACTTTCAAACACTTCCGTGTGCTTTCAAACGCCCCCGTGCGTTGATCATTGTAGCCAATCACAGACACACAACAGGTGTTTACGATTCCAGCTCAACAGCACTTCAAAGCATCACATTTTTTAAATTTCAGTACCGACTTGGTATCGCGGTCGGTACTTTAGAAAACCCCACTGGCCGATATATCGGTTATCAGCGTTCATATATAAAGAATTATCGGTTATTGATATCAGCCAAAATGTTCATATCGCTGCATCCCTACTGTAACCTGACGTCGTCATACTCAATTCTAGTCAGAATATGAGTCTGATGCTGCTCCATTGGGCTGTGATTATGGGGCATGTTTCAACCGAACCAGGAAAGACCTCAATTGGATAGACTTACAACCAATCAGAGCAACGGAGCGACGCATAGTTGTCAACAGAACTCAACTGCACGCACACTGGAAGAAGTAGCAGAAGAAGAGTGTAAGCAATCTTTGCCGGTGTTGTAAAAGAATTTAAGGATACACAGAGTACTTACCAACACCATCATCATCTTTGAGAGAAATAGTAAAGGCGAATGCATATACGAACAAGTTCTCCGTTTAGTAAACAAATTCAACCCAAGCGTTCTTTGGTGACGTGGATGATTATGTTACTGTTGATCACCTGTCCATCATCGTGTAAAGCCCGCCCTGACAATTTGATTGGTCCGAACTGCTCTGGTTTGAGCATAGTGGCTCCACATCGGATCAAGTCCAGACCGAATTTCCCAAACTCAAATGTTGTGGACGGGGTTAAGTTCGGCTGGCATCCAGGCTATCTCTACAGGCACGATAATAAATGATTCTCTCTTCTCTTAAAACTGTGTATTATTTCCTAAGGATGCACAATGTATCATTCAGAATCATTGGTTATCGGCTAATATTCTAGAATATCTATATTCTAGGGCTGTGCGATATTGAAGAAAAACGCGATATGCGATATCCTTGTTAAATAATGCGATATTCGATATGCGATACGATATTGCTTTAAGTGTGTAAAATCTATTTAAATTATATTTTAAAAAATATATAAAAAAACTGGGAATGATACCATTTATGTGTTTCACATTCTTTCTGGGAAAAGAAAGCATCGCTACAACTTCTGAAAGTGACCAGCAGCAAAAATTAATGTCACAAATCTGACAATATAATTTTAACATCAGTGAAAACAAACAAAACATGTAATGCCAATATTTAAATACAGAACAAACTCTTTGCTTGACTTGGTAATATATAGTTACATAAACCCAAAACATCAAGAACATCCAGGTAAACAAACACACCTGAACTGTAGGGGTGGACGATTATTTTTGTTATTTTAATTCATCTTTGTTATTAAAAATAAGAACTAAAAACAGCAGTCATTGTTTGACAGAGAGCGGCAGGTTTATAGTATAAGCAGACTGTCACTTTAAGACCTAATGCTTAATAACAGAACTGAAGGGAGCACACACTCTCAGAGAGACGGCTTGTGCGCACGTTTTGGTGTGTGTGTCAGACGGCGCGAGACGGCAAGGAGTTGTTTTTCGCAAGCTATTGCGTTTAATAACTATTTTTAACGTCAAGCAAGTCACATAAGTAACAGTCGTGTGCCCAGTCTATTCTCTGCTATATCTGTCGACCTAAAATGTACACTTTTCACAATGTTGAAGCCTATTAAAATCATTCAGATATTGCGTGCCGTTGCGATATGCATATCGCGATATGAACATTTGCGATATTTCGATAATTTCGATATATTGCACAGCCCTACTATATTCTACATATATTGCCAGATATTGTTGATATTTAATTGTATGTGTTAATTTCGCCTTTTTTTACATGTAGATTCCTTGTGCCATCATCTGTTTTTTTAGGGGCCGTTTACACGACACCATTTTCAAATAAAAACGTTTTATGCGTTTTGGCCATTCATTTACACGACAACGGCATTTTGGTGGCATGAAAACACAAACTTTTGAAAGTGCAAGTTTCTGAAAACGATAGCGTTATTGTCTCGGTGTAATCTACAAAAACACAAATCTGTGTCAAAGGTGACGTCATGCGCATGCGTGTTACGTGTTCAGTCTATAGACGTGTAGTGTTTCTTTACAAAGTGACAACACCATCTACTGGCCTGGCATGAATAATACAGCGTTTTTTCATGGATCCGTGTGAACGAGGATCGTTTGCACACTATTGTCTTCTGTACGCGAAAAAATGCAAAGGAAAAACGTTTGCGTTTTTAGCACATTGTTGTCATGTAAACGCAGCCTTAATTAGAAAATGTAATTACATTAATTGTTAAATGTAATTTTTAGCAAATCTAAATTTTTTTGTGATGCACAGATTCACTTGGAGCATCTAAAACAGTTGATTTTCAGTATTTTATTGCATGATTTTAATATATTTAGTTGAATTTTAATATGGCTATTGATTGTTTATTGGCAATACATTTTAAATCATCATTGGCTCATTTGTATTGGTCAATCTAGTATTTTTGTATTTCTATTTCTGGTATTTTAAACGGGAATTATGCAACAATTAATTATGCCACAAATTCTGCCGTTTAGTGCACTCGCATTCGGTGGACATGAGAGCACATGCAGGATGTTCTGCAAGGATCTGGGACGGTGTTGGATAAAGAAAGACTCGTTGCTGCTCTGTGGTCTTAGCATTGTAATCTCACACAGCCTGGCACCGCGGCTCAATGAACTCTCATATTTCGGTCATTCGGTGTCAAGGGCTTCAGGGTGACTTTCCCCTCTAAGAGGTCTGGGATGAATGCCATCAATAAAAGATGAGGCATATGCTGTGTCGCTTTGAGTCTATTGGATGATTTGACGTGATTTTCGAGCAGAATCACAGGACCGGTCCTCAGAGGACTCGTGTGAGGGAAGGCGCTAAGAAGATTGACAGATAGACCATACTGCAATGCTGCAGAGAGAAATGACACTTAGGAACAGAGCAATTCAATGTTGTTGGTGAGTCTAAATTAGGGCGAGTGCTATGACCAAACGGTACAACGAGTAATTATATATCAGCTAGTCATTTTTGCTTAACATTCAACACAAAAATGGTAAACATGGTAATGTTTTTGTTGGATAGTCAATTGAATTAAATCATTTAGAAATGAGAGATGCTTCATTGCATTTAAATGATTTGTAGTTAGGCCAGAAATTGATAAGGGATTTGGGGCAAAAATGCAAACAATAAGGCCATCGAATTCAACAAAAGGGGTCAAAAATGATGGCTATTCTTGATGCTGATCAAATTTTATATCATTGGTAAAATGGAAGTATTTGGCATAAAATACAACATAGATACATTTAATAAGCGAATTATTATAAATAAATTGCCCTTACAAAGGAAAAAATGCCCCTAATTCTAGGTGGAAAAGTTCCTGACTCTGCTTCACATTATGAAACATTTGAGTTGAAAAAAATAAATGCTCAAAACTATAAAAGTAATAGTATTGAACATAGTTCAGGGTTTAAATTCCTATCCACATTTGTGACCCTGGACCACAAAACTGAGATTTATACATCATCTGAAAGAATACATAAGCTTTCCATTGATGTATGGTTTGTTAAGATAGGACAATATTTGGCCGAGATGCAACTTTTTGAAAATCTGGAATCTGAGGGTGCAAAAAAAACGAAATATTGAGAAAATCGACCTTTAAAGTTGTCCAAATGAAGTCCTAAGCAATGCATATTACTACAAATAATACACTTTTGATGTATTTACGGTAAGGCATTTACAAAATATCTTCATGGAACATGATCTTTACTTAATATCCTAATGATTTTTGGCATAAAAGAAAAATCGATAATTTTGACCCGTACTAAATTATTGCCATAAATACACCCGTGAGAAGCATGACTGGTTTTGTGGTCCAAGGTCACATTTAAAAACGTATATTAATGCGGCACTGAACATCTAAACGTTTGATTTATTTAGGACGCAACCCGCTCTGAATTTCTGCAGTACTCCGTGTTTGTTCATAGCGGTCACATTATTTACGTGAATCAGTCCTGTCCACTGAGCATGGTGTAAATTGTGTAGAAAAGTATACTGTTTGCTCAAACTCCAGAAAAAGCAGCGTAAGATGTTTAGAGGTGTACAGTTTCAAAGGACCACAAGGTTTGTTTTGGTGCAGCAGACGCAGAGCACAGAATGATCCTCTTACTGAATCACGGATGGTGAGTGGATGAAAGACCACTGATGTGACTTTGAAGTCTCATTTTCCTCCTCTGAGCCCTTCATCAAACTTCCTCCCACTCTATACACACACACACACACACACACACACACACACATAACAACAAACATCGACTTTGTAACACATTGCCCTTTGTGATTCCTAATTAGAAGATCTCATTATTCAGGAATGGAAGAAGGACTCAACAATATAACCTTTTTTCTTTTTTCTGCCAGATATTTGCACTGGCCAGCAATTTAATTGTATGCATCAAAAAAAAGAAATATATATATATATATTTATTAGGAGTGGGAATCTTAAGGCACTTAATGATTCGATCCGATTCTGGGAGTAACGATCCGATTCCCAAAACGATTCTTAACATACATTTTTGGTAGCTAATTATCCTGCTGTGCAAATACATGACCTTTACATTTTAACCAAAATTGGAGCCAATATGTGTTCTGTTTATAGTTAGAATATCTGTTTGACAGTATTGCCATATTAAAAATGATTATGAAGATTTCTTTCAATACTTTAATTTTATTAACAAAGTTATATTCAAGATTAACAAGCTATAACAAAACATGATAAGCCATACAATTGCAAAGATCAATCATTAAGAATGAAAAGTTGTCACACTTAAGTTGTAAATTGAGAACTGTTTAGTTTCTTTAGAACATTTTTACAAAAAATGTCTTTAAAAGCAAAAAAAAAGTTTACTTTGGTTAGAGCCACAAAAAAAATCTTTAAAACATAGGCTAATGCAGAAGAAAAACAACTTTAGCGCTCGCTGAGGAGCCAAATTTAGTGTGTGCGCATAACATCTCACATGAGAAAACTTGCCGAGCTGCAACAGTCATGTTAGAGACATTTAACGAATCACTCGCCAAAACGAAGTCTTTGTTCAGAATTTTCCATTCGTTTGAAACATTGTGCAGTAGTTCAGCAATATTCAATAAGTCAGTCCAAAAATTATGCCACAGATGTTGGTAGGTTTATGTATATCCCGGCCACCGCATCGGAGACATAGGAGTGTTATTAAGCATTAATGGCAAGGAAAGCGCTGTATAGCCTTCTTGAGCACCACTGCGTTATTTTGGCTCAGAATTTCGTTTGTTGGAAATATGAACTTAATTTAGAAATGCTTTTGAAATGAAAAACTTTGCATTTAATAAGCAAAATACATTTTTGAAATGGAGAGGCAGCCGCAGCGAGCGCAGACACAGAGCGGCCAGAGAAACGGAGGAGCGACTGCTGTAAGGCGTTTGTGCAAAACTGCGGAAAAACTGCATAAAACGTGCGGGTGTTGAACCCTCTCACCGGGAAAAGTGTCCCTACGGGTGCGACGCCCCTGAGCATGTCGTAGTTTGCCCATTTTATCTTAAACAAAGGCAATTCACCAGCATACGAACGTTCGCCTATCAACGGGTGGTTCTGTTTGGCCGGTGACCGCGCGCGCGTGCACACTGGTGAAGTGGCCGTTTGAATTGAACACACAATCGATTCTGAATTTTTGAGAATCGATTCTGAATCGTTAGATAACGAATCGCGATGCATCGATGCATCGACCTTTTCTCCCACCCCTAATATATATATACATACATACAGATACATCGATTAAATGTGTAATGAGGCCTTTTTTTTCACTCTCCACATTTTCACTTCTCAGTTTTTGCATTATGCAGGATGCACGATGAGATATTTCCAAATAAAGGTTTGTTATATATTTTGGCATGAGGTAATAAAAATGTAACTGGTTGTGTAAAATAGGCACATAATATCATAATATCGAATCGTGTCGTAATCACATTGTAGTCTGAAATAATTATTAATGCCCTAATGCAGGGCTCGACATTAAGCCTATTCACGTGCTTGTCCTTCGGATAAGTAAATCTGTCATTCACTTGTCCGTGTAAAAAATTGCTTGTCTGGAATTTTTTTTAATGGTTGTAAATATAATTTATTCTGAAGCAATATTCTCACCAGTGTTCAATCAGCTTTGACATATTTAAATCTGCATATTTGTGATATTTTTACCTTTTATAAAGGACATTTCGCCCCCTAATCTTATTAAATATAGGCTATGCTACAGCTTTCATTTTATATTCTTAAGTGTGATCAATAAATTCAATTAGAATAAGACACTATAGTTGTCTGGCTATCTCCAGACCAGCTCAATTTAAGATTGAACATTCTGTGTCTGCTCTGTACTTTCTACTGCACAAGAGGCGCGATAAACGCGCATAAATTAAATGACTCTGTACGCAATTGGCCAGTCCTTCAACCAATCAGACCACAAGAGGCGTGATCAACGGGCAACGACCCATCGCTTCTCTATCCGTCATCGTGTTAAACCTGCCAATAGCGCGCCAGGTGGATAAGCCAGTCTGTGATTGGTTCCCGCAAAAGTGTAAGAGAAGCAGGAGAAATGAATGTACAGGTTGAAGGGCGAAATCAAATCGCCGGCAGATCAGGCTGGGTTTACCCAGGCTAACACTATAGGGCTGCTACCAATCAAATGAAATAATTTACACTGAAAAATTACAACTGCATTAAATAATGTCATGAGATTATTTTTTGAATATACAAATAAAAAAATGTTGGAAAGAATGTTTAAACATGAATCTAAACTGTCTGTAGGTGGCGGCAGGTGACCGTCTTAATGAGTGAGTCATTGAGTCGATTCGTTGAAACGGCTGATTCATTCAAGAATTGTTTATGAATAGGTAATTGAATCTTTGATTCAATACTTGTTCGGTCGGGCAAGTAAAATTCTCTTTCACCTGCCCATTCAAAAAATGTCCCATCACAATAATAATTATTACTATAACTTCATGTGATCATCTTGTCTGGACGATTGTTTTGTACACTGTAGAAAATGGATTTAAAACATTCATCTCAATTCAATATGTCCCTGTAATTATTTATGTGGTAAAGAAAATTTGTGTAATAAGTGTATAATACATTATTATCCCTTAAATGTCACCCTAGTCTTGTTCGTTCGTCTTTGGCTCAAAGCCACTTGCTGCAAACTTTTCTTCACGGAAGCTTCACGTTAATTTCAAGAGAGTGAGATCAAATATTTCAACTCAAAACTTTGTGTCCAATTATTTCCCAGATGTAGTTTTGGTGTTGAGGTCAAAGTCCACTTGCCTTGCGTTCACTTTACAACAGTGTGTGATGGTCACGAAGACGACTTGGCAGATTTGAAGCGTCCCCCCCCCCCCCCCCCCCTATTGCAGTGGCTTTCTTTTTGCATGTTCTGCAGGCAGGGTGATCATCCTCGATTGAGTTTCCCTCAGGACTTTTGTAAAATCCAAAATATGACCACACCTCAGATTTGTTCCTTTTAGAAGGCGGAGAAACCTCCTGGCGCGGTCACTGCCTTCCGCCATTTCTTCTCATTCAAAATACTATGTCACGCACTGCATCTGCGCCATACTGATGCTGGCTGGACAGGATTTACCGTGAGTTTTCAAAATCGTGATAATCAAACACAGTTTTAATGATAAATACATTTGAAACGATATCACTAACCGTCATTTTATCGTGGTGTATCGTGAAACCGGTCAGTACTATTGAATGCAGAGTCCAGCGTCACTGCTTCTTTAAGAAATCAGATTCTGATTCATGCATCTCTGTAAGAAACTTTTCAGCTTGTGATGTTCACAGGTTTGTCCTCAAAGGAATCCAATCGCCGTCTTTAATTAGAAAGCGGCTGCAGTGTGAAGAGAACGGCACAGTTCATCTATGGCTCTGGATTAGTGTTGGGCTTTTCACTGGAGGGGCAGTGGTGTGATCGTCTAACCCTTCGCTGTATTTAGCTTAATCTCATCCTGATGGCTAAAGCGATTTGTCCTTTGACCTTTCAGATGTAACCTTTTCCAGGACACACCACTGGGAAAGATGCGAGGTCAGAGGTATCCATGTCATAACAAAAGCTTATGGGGCTTTGAGCATCAGATAATATGTTGGACCATGCAACATCAGATCAGTGTGTGGAGTTGATCCTCCTTTCTTTGACTGCCGATATGAGTCCTGGACGATTATAGTTACATTTGTCTCAATATTTTTCAGCCGTTTGACGCTATTCAGTACCTCAATAATGATGTATTTGCTAACTGTTTTAAAAGATTATTTATTTATTCGTTTTAGCCAAATATATTTCAAATGTTTAGTGCCTATGATTGTCAGTCAAAAACCCACCACCCATCGCATGCACACACACACACACACACACACACACACACACACACACACACACACACACACACACACACACACACACACACACACACACACACACACACACACACACACACACACACACACACACACACACACACACACACACACACACACACACACACTTACACACATGCACACACACTCGCACACGTGTATGAGTGTGTGTGTGTGAGTGTGCGTGTATATACAGTGAGGAAAATAAGTATTTGAACACTCTGCTATTTTGCAAGTTCTCCCACTTAGAAATCATGGAGGGGTCTGAAATTGTCATCGTAGGTGCATGTCCACTGTGAGAGACATAATCTAAAAAAAAAATCCAGAAATCACAATATATGATTTTTTTTACTATTTATTTGTATGATACAGCTGCAAATAAGTATTTGAACACCTGTCTATCAGCTATAATTCTGACCCTCAAAGACCTGTTAGTCTGCCTTTAAAATGTCCACCTCCACTCCATTTATTATCCTAAATTAGATGCACCTGTTTGAGGTCGTTAGCTGCATAAAGACACCTGTCCACCCCATCAGTAAGAATCCAACTACTAACATGGCCAAGACCAAAGAGCTGTGGAAAAAGTGGAAATGGAAGAAGCTAAACATGACTGTCAATCTCCCTCGGACTGGGGCTCCATGCAAGATCTCACCTCGTGGGGTCTCAATGATCCTCAGAAAGGTGAGATATCAGCCCAGAACTACACGGGAGGAGCTGGTCAATGACCTGAAAAGAGCTGGGACCACCGTTTCCAAGGTTACTGTTGGCAATACACTAAGACGTCATGGTTTGAAATCACGCATGGCACGGAAGGTTCCCCTGCTTAAACCAGCACATGTCAAGGCCCATCTTAAGTTTGCCAATGACCATTTGGATGATCCAGAGGAGTCATGGGAGAAAGTCATGTGGTCAGATGAGAC
>CM042243.1:5505881-5548381 GCA_023566225.1 Romanogobio albipinnatus | reverse complement strand
CCTGCTGGCCTCGTCATTTTCCGGTAAACCAGACGATGGAGCGCATAAACAGGCCCATAAACGCTGTTGTGCTGTCTCTCTGGACACAGAGATTAATCAATGACATTTGTCAACTTTTTGTCTTCGCTCTGTTCCAAAACCTACTGAGAAAGTTGGCTAAAATCTAAGGCAGTATCACTTTTTTTCTTTGTTTAGAAAGTTTAAAATGTCTTTTATTTAATGTGTGTGTGTGCACGCTGTGTATTTTAACGCCACAGTAAGTAAAAATCCAATTCACTTACTCCATAGTGGAAGTGATTTTGAACTGGTAAAGACGGACCTGCTGTGAGATACAAGGTTGTTAATCGACCGTATATGCTCTTGATTAGGCCACACATTATTTAAAAAAATGTAAGTGCCCCTATTATGCGATTTTAAAGGTTGTTTTTGAGTCTCCTACAATAGGGTTGGGCGATGTCTCCTAAATTGGCAGCTAACGATGTTTACAGTAAAACATCGTGATGGACAATGATATCGTCGTTTTTTTAATTAATACAAATATATCATTTACTATATCTGTATTTTACTATCTCTTCACATAAATACTATTTTCTACTTCAAAACTGTATATAATTTCGTTATTTTACTAACCCAAATAATGACTCATCCGCGCTAGGTTGCACGTGAGGGAAAACAGTAGCTTCCTTCCACTTAAGAAGAGTTGTGCACTTTTTATTTTAATAAATCTCTTTACATAAATGCTATTTTCTACTTCAAAACTATAATTTCGTTACTAACCCAGTGTTTTGTATGTTAATGCTGTTTTACGTGAATAATACCGGGTGAAGCACAAAGCTTTGTTTACAAAGGAAATTAAATTCGCAGCCATGAATGGATTCATGCCGAATGAGAGAGGTAGGCTGGGCCCAATTTAAGATTTGTCAGCTTTTTTATTCTGCTTTGCAACTTCCGTGAATTTTAACAATAGGCCTAACGTTAGTCCATTTTATCTCGCTTCTTTTCTCAAATCATCACTCGCGTCGCACCCATTTTCACAGGGAATTATAAACGTTTCTTCCTTTCGTTTCTTTATAATTAAGTCTATTATACCCATTCACGTCCTTTACTGTGGGAAAGTAGAAAAACACTGTAGGATGAGTAGGCTACCTTTTTACTTAATTTTATTTAACACAGTTTGTGCTTGTTATTAGACTTAGTAAGGCGCGTCAAGTTTATTTGAATGGCTCATTTCACACACACAGGCCATTTTACTTTCGTTTTCTCTGGCAGTGAATAATCAAACACAGCTTAAATGTCTTGACCCTGTGGAAGATAAAAAACACTCTTCAGAACAAGTGTTGCTTTGCAACATCAGAAGAACACATGAAGACGAAGATATTTGAGAAGGTGTCTACAGCTCGTGTTTCATCTCGCGCAGAGCGGTATATGACGCATCTTTGAGGAGAAATTAGATTTTTTTTTTTTTTACTAATATTTAATTTTCTTATATTCTTTAGGTTACCATTATTTACTGATAATCGTTTAAATGTTTTACAGGCTGTGGTGTGTTGTTTCACTGACGGAAGTGCTGAAATAAACATGCTTATGAAATGGATGTTTGAGCCTCGTTTATTATTTCAAAATGTAGGCTATATCTGGCAAAGACTACAGTATTTAAAATAGAATATATGCATTAGTTATATTCTCAATATGATTTACAGAACAATCCCTGCAAAGTTTTTAGTTTAACTATAGAAGAGGATTAGTGTGCGTCGCACTCACAACAAGACTCGCAATGGGGGGCGTGGCATCACGATGGTGGCGCTCCATCGTGATCGTCCATCGGCACAACCCTATCCTACAACAGGTTTACATGCATCAAAGGTCAAAAAAACTTAAATTTTCTCTTTTTCATTTACTTTCAAATAGACATTGCACATCACCACAGTGTTCAATGATTCTCAAACAACTCGTCAGATGAATCAGTCGCTCTAAATCGCTCCTTTCCACGAGCCTACTCTGCTGTGATTGGTCAGACAGCTCAGTTTGTTTTTCAACCCGACTAGTTATTCAACCCGAACCTCCATTGCAACGACGACTTGAGCAGGGCGTTTCTCAGTGATGCACTACTCATGTTGAGGTTTATTATGAGATGTTGCAGCTGTAATTCCTCACCATCTGCATTAACAAGAGTACGTGCATCAACAAACCCGTGTGTGTATTTCTCATTTATTACGGTGCACATGCGAGAACTGTATCAATAACAGCGCATGCGTTAGCCGAGCACTACGTGAATGACTGATGTAACAAACGTTTGCAAAACAAATCTCGCTCCATCCTTTATCTTAACTCAAAGTAGTAAGAACGACAATCTGCATTATTAGACCCAGTTTTAGGGAATAGCAGCTGATGAGCAGAAGTATTTCAGTAAGACAGTAATAACGCGAGTTAGCTGTAAACTTACACAATATAAAACACAAAACGACATATTTTGAATATATACTGACCCATCTTTCAAGAGCAAGTGTTTTTTGCGAATCCCACTTTTGAATGCGTCAGTCGTCAGTAAAATGGCGTTTGTGGGGCGGGTCAAGTTGCTCGCCGGGCGGATGACGTACAACATAGGCGGGCATTATGCAAATATCTTTTCTAGTGATGTACAACCGTAATGCAGTGAGATTCGAATTACAAACGACTCGGGTTCAGTGTTGATTCTAATTCTGCTTAGAAGTCTCCACCAATCAGAGAGTCAGAACAGAAAATTGCACCAAACTATCTCTTTAGCACCGCCCCCTCAATCTCTCTACGCTCTCAAACTACTTAAAGTCGGCGTGAAAGGGAAGTTGAGATCGTCTTTTTCTCCTTATTGTGACGTATATCCGAGTGAAACAGCTTCTGAAATTAGAAAAAATGTTGGGCGGGGCTTGATTTCGTCCTTCGGGGATTGATTGGATCGTTGGAAGTTAGGCGTTGCTAACAAAATGGAGGCAGATTTAAATGCTAGTTTGCACTCAGTTGTGGAGAAAATCTCTTAAATACATTTATTTTCTCTCTAAATCTTTTCTACATATGTTACTGAGCATATTTCCTCACTTGTCGCTGGTTTATGCTACAGATTTCACTCATTTTAAGCCTTTTATGGCTTTATTTCTGTCAAACGTTTTTCTCAGCTCTGCCTTACGCTGCGTTCACACCGGACGCGATTCGCGCGAGTGATTTACATGTTAAGTCAATGCAGAGACGCGAAATGGCATTCTGCGGCGCGATTCGCGCGAATGAGGCGGCGAGATTCGCGCGATTGAGGCCAATCACCAATTAACCAATCACGAGCTTGCTCTAGTAGTGACGCATTTACAAGCGGAGGCAGAAATCCCAACAACAATGGAGGACAAGATAATGGTGGCCGTATGTGGAGACCCGGAGCTGTACAATACATCATCCTATCACTACAGGAACAGGAATAAAAGGAATAAAAAGGATCTTGCTTGGAAGAAAGTGAGTTATTGTGAGTTATTGTGAGCCATTGTGAGCCAAGTGAGCCATTTCACAACGAGACAGGAGCAGAAAAAAAGAGCCAGAGCCAGCGGCAAATGTGAGAAGGACTAGCCGAGGGAAGGCGGGTCTCGCCGGGTACACGAGCGCTGAGCGCCGCCGATCCCCTGGATCTCACAACTCCGAAAACGCCAGATAAAATGCTCAAATAGGCACTCTTTTTATAAATTAACCACAGATTTGAGCTTTAAACAACTATATTATCGCCTGAAAAAGTCTTTAAACTACGTTTTGTCGCACATTAATAGTAGTATTTTTTACAAAAAAGCTCATATAGGCTCATATAGAGCAGAAGCCCCGCCCATGACGCGAATTTGCGTCTGGTGTGTAGTTGTCACACGCGTTTTTCACGCGCGATTCGCGCGAATTACACGCGCGAATGAAGCGAGTGAACTCAAATTGTTCAAGCGTCCACCTTCGCGCGATTAGCGCAAATTATTCGCGCGAATCGCGTCCGGTGTGAACGCCACATTATAATGCGCGTGAAAAACGCGTGTGACAACTACACACCAGACGCGAATTTGCGTCATGGGCGGGGCTTCTGCTCTATATGAGCCTATATGAGCTTTTTTGTAAAAAATACTACTATTAATGTGCGACAAAACGTAGTTTAAAGACTTTTTCAGGCGATAATATAGTCGCCATAAGCGCGTTCACACACGCGGTATTCCTAAGTGCGAGCCGTCACGACGAGCTGTTCGTCCGACTATATTGACCAATTTTTACATTAAAAGCTTTTATTTCTCATATATTTCTCTGTTTTTGCCCCAAGTCCTTCCTGAAGAAGGTATTGTGTACACCGAGAAAAATGCACCTAACCACCAGATTGCTACGATCAGTGACAGGTTTATGAGAGGCGGTGCAGAAACGAGACAGGGGGTGATAACCCCGCCCTCGCGCCACAGCACATGACAGGAAAAGAGAAGTCGTTTCGATGGGGGAGGGAAAGTTAACGTATTTGATTAAAGATTATAAGGGTAAATTAATTTTTAAAAATGAATGAAGTGCACAGATAAATCAGTTATAGTAAACATTACAATATTAAATATAAAAATACAAATTGTAAAATTTGATTTCATGCCGACTTTAAACATGCATGTTTTGCATTAAACGTCTCTATAAATATAGACAAATATATGGGATAGTAGTTACTTCCTCAATGAAGTCATTAAGTTTGGTTTGTTTATATTTATATTGTGCGAAATGTAACTATATTATCGGCCAGCTCTTTATATATATATAGTTTTATATACACAGTTAGATATACAAGTGTGTCCAACTTCATCTCTATACAGTATCCTCACAGTCACATAGGGTGATTATATACTATGTCGCATATCTCAAATGCCTTTTTGTTTATAGTCTCAATTATATTATCTATTATATTATATTAAACTATATTATCAGCCAGCTCTAATCTGCTAAATGCATAAAAGGCATGAAAATATTAATACATTATAAACATGAACATTTTGACTGATGCTTTGAAACATATTGCTTTGTGTGTATTATGAAAAGTGCTATATACTGTGGACTATATACACAGTCTTCTTGATTTTAAAGCACTTTTTAGCTTTAAATAAAGGCTTGGGTCACACCTTACTTTAGATTAGGGTCCAGTTCTCACGATTAACTAGCCTCAATAAACTCCTAATGACTGTTTATTAATAGTTAGTAAGGTAGTTTAGTTTAGGTGTTGGGTCGGATTATGGAATGAATAATATGGTCACGCATTAATATGTGCTTTATTAGTACTAATAAACCGACTGTATCCTAGTAATATGCATGATAATAAGCATATGTCAATAGTGAGAATTGGACCCTAAACTAAAGTGTTACTGCTGCTTGATTTGATTCACGGCGTGTGACTCTTTAACAAAGGCTCTTTAAAATCCCTATGGGGGAAAAAAAAAGTAATGGGAATAATAGTTCTGGAAGCAAGGCCGCTGTAAAAGTGTCCTCAGAGTACCTAAAAGCATTGAATCACTTTCTTTTTCCAGCCACCTAACACCTCCAAGCTTTTGATTGAAGCACGGCTCCCATAAGCCGCTCAGGGAGAGGCGACGGGAGGCAGGAGGAAGATGCGAGATCCTCATAATTGATTAATATTAGGTCAATTGGTGCAAGCCCTTCTCGAGGTCACAGACTTTAGGAGTCTGCTGTAATTGGATTTCAAATCTCATGAAGGCTTTCCTATTTGGTTATTAATTAAAAGGGCTTAATGACCTCTTTTCTTGCCATCGGAGGTCATATTGGTGCCGAGGTGCCCATCCTGTGAGGTCAAAGGTCATGTTTTCACTCACATGTGCCTTACAGCATTCCACTGCAGTTTTTATAACCTCCTCATAAATCAATCACATTTACCCCCAAGGACTCCTTCACCTCTCCTCTTCTTCCTCCTGCAGAGCTCGTTTCTGGCTCTGTGTACAGGATATACCTCCATACAATGAAGCCGTGTTAAAGATTTTCAGTTTTTTTAGACGCATCTTAAAGGAATAGTTCACCCAAAAACGAAAACAATGTAATTTACTCACCTTCATGTTGTTTCAGATGTTATTGTAGGTCTTTTGTTTGTTCTGTTAGCAACTGTGATAAAGAAAATGCATTCTTACGTGCTTGCGTATTAAATATATTCACAAGATATTTGCTGTGGTTTTGCTGCCAATTAAAATGTAAGCATTTAAAAAAAAAATTTTTTTTTAAAAGAAGTGTTTCAATTTTTAAGCTGTATCGTCCAACTCTAATTGTAACACATAAATTCATTCATATGCAACATTCAATATTCATATGAATGTATTGATGAGATATTGTAATCATAATAGTTTTTAAAAATTGAAATACTGTTGATTGCCATGAATATAGCCATTGCTTCTGATATGGCGTTAAATCATAAATAAATCAATATTCCAACATTCCATTCATATGCAAATACATATTAGTGTTATT
This sequence comes from Romanogobio albipinnatus, assembly GCA_023566225.1. Lineage (NCBI taxonomy): Eukaryota > Metazoa > Chordata > Actinopteri > Cypriniformes > Gobionidae > Romanogobio > Romanogobio albipinnatus. The sequence goes on along the minus strand of CM042243.1, from coordinate 5,541,904 downwards.
TTAGTATCATTAACATACTTTCATAGCTTTTGTTAATATTTTGAGTTTGATTTTATATTAAAATGTTTACATATTTCTATAGTTGTTATTTTATAGAATTATATATATATATACATAATGTATAGATAAACTTAAACTTAATAACAATTGTGTTTGTTAATATTGAGTTTGATTTTATATTTTCATTTTTACATATTTCTATACATTTTTATTTTATAGAATTATAAATATATATACATAATGTATAGATAAACTAAAACTTAATAAAACATATTTTTGTTAATATTTTGAATTTGATTTTATATTCAATTTTTTACATATTTCTATATGTGTGTGTATATATATATATATAAATACACACTCACCTAAAGGATTATTAGGAACACCTGTTCAATTTCTCATTAATGCAATTATCTAATCAACCAATCACATGGCAGTTGCTTCAATGCATTTAGGGGTGTGGTCCTGGTCAAGACAATCTCCTGAACTCCAAACTGAATGTCAGAATGGGAAAGAAAGGTGATTTAAGCAATTTTGAGCGTGGCATGGTTTTCACGCACAACCATGTGTGTATATATATATATATATATATATATACTAAAACTTAATAAAAAGTTTGCCTCGTTTTGTTATTTTTGTAATTCATCTTAAACTAAATAAAAATGAGAAATGTTGCCTTGGCCACTCTCTGAAATGGTTTATATATAGATCTTACTTTATTTCAGTTTTTATTATGGTTTTATTTGTATTATGGTATTAGATAGGTAAAAGAGTTATTTTTTTGTTCAAACTGACTCATTTATATCTGTGTGTGTTTTAAAATTCATAACATCTCTGTTTGTTCTTGTTATAGGTATGGAAAAATCGTATCAACCAAGGCTATCTTAGACAAAACCACAAACAAATGCAAAGGTACGTACGTTTATGTTCTGCCCTCTTGTGAGGCTCAATTTGTGCAGTTTTGCCCTAAAATGGGATTTCATATTGTTCTGAGAGCTGCTTATTGTATTGATGTGCTCACCTTTTAATTCAAATTTAATTTACAAATCACAAAAATGGCTTTTTATGGCTGAGATAATGAAAGAACACAAATAAAAAGGTTTTTAATGAAATATGAGAGATTTCTGTCCTTCCATTGACAGCTACTCAACTACCACTTTGACGCTTCAGAAAGTTCATATGAATTGAGTGGTTTGTCAAAATTTTCTGAAGAGTCACGATTGCTTTATATGCTGAGCATAATGACTTTAGGCTTTTATTATGCTAACAGATCCATTGAACACACTGTAATAATATCCCTCACAGTCTCGTTTTCATTCCTGTCAAAAATGAATAATGCCGCTACTAGGGTTGGGTACCGAACTCGGTACCAAATTTCGGTACCTGAGAACGCATCTGGTGATATAGACTAGTGTCTGTGAATATTAAACCGTATAAAGACTATTTAAATACGAATCCTACATGTACTGCGTGTCTCTGTGTGAATGAATGGTGCTGACCCCCAGTTTATTTACCTCACACACACACACGCATGTTTCCATCTCATATGAGGACATAAACGCATGTCCGTCATCTCCAGAGGCGCTCTGACTGGTCACTTCATGAGTATTTTACCGTTTCATTTGAGAAAAACTACCGTTATATCATAGAAACTCAAAGGTCTTCACGGCAACCCGACAAAATAAAAGTCTGGTTTATCTTGACAAATAAATGACTGTTGTACGGTAGAATTTAGATACGTCTCAGTGTAATAATAATACTAACACTAATGTAATAACAATAAATTATCAAAACTTAAATTTTTTAATTAATATATACACGTTTCTTCCATGTTTTAATTTTAACTGTATAAAGCTCAGTTGTGCAGCTTTGTTTGACAACATTTTTTAATTAAATTAAAAGACAAATTAATGTTTTATGTCTTCATTTAATTACCAGAAAATACACAACACAGAATTTGTGGGAAATTGAATTTGAATAAAAAGAAACAAATAATAATATGGTTGTTTTTATGAATTAAGTAGCTAGTAGCCTACTATTAACTGGTAAATATCACAGTGAACAAACATCACAGACAGACCAAGGCAGCGAAGTGTATAATGTCAATACCACTTCTATAAATGACTTACAGTTTCTTTACAGTTATTGATGTAAACATCCCTAAAGTACCGAAAAAAGGTACCGCTGGGTACCGATACCGAATGTGAACGATACCCAACCCTAGCCGCTACCCTGACTAGGTCTATTGCAAGAACTAAGGTGCGTCTTCTACACTTTAATGGATAAATAAAAACATCTCAATATATTAAATTACAGTCTTGCTTTATGTTATATTGCCAGCAAAATCATTGCACTATATTATGCAAGTGTGTGTGCAAATCTGTAAGCACACTTGCACGATGTGTGAGTGTTTACGCAGGCGTTGGTTTGCGTGTTCACGCCCTGCTTTCCATCATTGTGCAGCTATGCTGTCGTGGGTGTTTCAGGAAACAGATATCCAGTCAGTCTGTCGCTGCGTCCCAGACCCCTCGCTGTTATTCCTGTCCTGGCTTCGGTGTCTTGACTGAGGCCTCTGGGGTTTGTTCCACGATCTGGCTCTGTTCCTGGGCTTGGCACCTCGGGACACGCCTGCCCTGGAGCGTGTGGCTTAGTCACAGCGCTGTGGATTATTTATGTGCTGAGTAATTTCAGTCAGGCCCGAGGAGGGTGTTGATGGACCGGCTTCACGTCTTAGTTTCCTGTAGTCCAGCCCTTCTCAACCCCGCAGGAATTTTAAAGAAGCCGGATGGAAAATGTTAACCCTGAGTATCACTGTGATGCACACATGCAAATGATCTAAACCCAACCCACTGTCGAACCAGCGAAGCCAGACTTTCACTTTCACATCAAACTGCTAAACACTAAGCACTGGTAGATATTGTATACTTTCTTGTGATGTTTTTCACTTGACTGCAAATCATGTCATTACATTAGTTTCACAAGTTCCTAGTTTCTCATTTAAAGGCACAATATGTACGATTTTTAGATTCAAATATCCAAAAACCACTAGAACTGTTATATATTTTGTTGACTTGTGTACTTACATTATCCCAAATGTTTCCAAGAATGTTTAAATCCAGAGAAATCAGCCATTTTAACCAGGACACGGACCATGCGTCACCTATCAATGACGTCACACCATTCCGGTTTTATTTTGTAGAAACCATGGAAACACCAAAGACGCTTTAATATATGATGTGTTTTATTAGACAGGTGAGCAACTGTTTTGATCATTCATGGACAGAAAACGAATCTTTGTTCTACAGCTCAACACAGTCTTATTGTTTAAATCTGGTTGTCTTGATTTACCACGAGTACCATGTTTTACCGCCTAATATTGATCTAGCTCACTGCAGTGTGAACAAGTGTCTCGTAGCGCCGAGCGAACGCACAGAGTAGCATTATAACATAACTTTCAACACACTCAAATGTGTGTAATATGATAAAACAGCACTGCTTTACCCCACACACACACATGAGCAGAAGAAGCGACTGTGACAGAATAAAAGCTCTGCGAAATCCAGGTGTCATTAAGTTACGCTTTTGTTTTTGTTTTATTTTTTTATTTTTTATTTTTTATTTTTTTTTAAGATTTTTTTTTATTATGATAGGACAGTAGGTAGACAGGAAGCGAAGTGGGAGAGAGAGAGAGGGATGGGATCGGGAAAGGACCACGAACCGGGACTCGAACTCGGGTAGCCCGAAGCGCAACAGTGCTATATGTCAGTGGCACTGCCCACGAGGCTATTGGTGCCGACCGCTTTTGTTTTAAATAAGCGACCTGTAGTTTGAGAAATTAGTTTGAACCTGATTCAATGAATCATCAAAGTCTCAAACCCAAAGAGATATTCTCTGTAAATGTTAAGGCTGAGCCACGGCTTCCTAAAACACTTTATTCAAACACACCCCCACTAGGGATGCCACAATTCTCAATATAATATTGAACCATTCGGTACGGCATTCGCGGTTCAATACGCGCTTGTGAATTGCGTTTTTTTTCGGTTTTGCATTTAATTAATTATTTTTCTACACATTATATCATTTGCCTCCATCCCAATATACTGAACAACATCACTAATTTCATTCAAAAAGTGAAACTTGTATATTATATTCATTCATTACGCACAGACTGATATATTTTAAATGTTTATTTCTTTTAATTTTGATGATTATAACAGACAACTAAGGAAAATCCCAAATTCAGTATCTCAGAAAATTAGAATATTACTGAAGACCAATACAAAGAAAGGATTTTTAGAAATCTTGGCCAACTGAAACGTATGAACATGAAAAGTATGAGCATGTCCAGCACTCAATACTTAGTTGGGGCTGGTTTTGCCTGAATTACTGCAGCAATGCGGCGTGGCATGGAGTCGATCAGTCTGTGGCTCTGCTCAGGTGTTATGAGAGCCCAGGTTGCTCTGATGGCCTTCAGCTCTTCTGCATTGTTGGGTCTGGCATATCGCATCTTCCTCTTCACAATACCCCATAGATTTTCTATGGAGTTAAGGTCAGGCGAGTTTGCTGGCCAATTAAGAACAGGGATACCATGGTCCTTAAACCAGGTACTGGTTGCTTTGGCACTGTGTGCGCAGGTGCCAAGTCCTGTTGGAAAATGAAATCTGCATCTCCATAAAGTTGGTCAGCAGCAGGAAACATGAAGTGCTCTAAAACTTCCTGGTATACGGCTGCGTTGACCTTGGACAACCTTGAAGTTAACCGATCAGCTTGGTCATCTGCATCATCCGGATAATGCCCGAATATTGCTTTGCTTTGGGAGCCGATATGGTAAGGGGCATGACATTTCCGTCACACGCTCAAGGTATTCAGGCCAATCACAATGCACTGGATCGCTGGCCAATCAGAGCACACCGCGCTTTTCAAAACCATGAGCTTTGTAAAAATCGACACGTTTCAGAAAGGAGGGGCATAGAGGAGCAACAATAATGTACGGTATGTGTAAAATAATGTATTGTTTAACCTAAAACCACATAAACGCATTGCATTAAACCAAATAGACAAAATAATGTTCTTTTTAGACCACTTTAGTACTCAAGAAGACTCAATTTAATGTGTTATATATGTAGGAATGTAATGCTGTATGTGTTGTTATATTGGTAAATATATTTCTAAATGTATTTTACGTCTTGGATTTAAACCTTTTGAATCTACTCCACTACAGCGATGGTTTGGTTGAAATGTTGGTTCCTCTGATTAAAAATGAAACTATTTTATAAGCATAAAAGAGGTTTATAAACCAGCTTTACTAAACATGCCACATTGTGTTTTCTCTTACATCGAAACATTTTGATCTGATATGAAATGACGTTGCTGTCCGTAGCAGAGGGATCATACCTGTGGCTGCGTTTAGTGAGTGTTTCTCTGTCCTGTACGTCATGTATATTTGAGCTATCAGTCAGGATGTTCTGTGCCAGCTGTGTTTGTGGTTTGACCTGTTCGCTGATTAAATATAGCAACGGGCTGAGGCAGAGGAGTGTGAAGGGAGGAGCTGAGCGTAAGGACTTATCTTGGATCAGCTTCCTCGTGTCCGTTTAATTGTTCTCATTAGGGGAAGCAAACACTGATAGTGCAGCGGTTCTCTCATTCTGGGCTCTGTGATAGATGACTCGCAGCACACTTGCTCACACGCGCTGGTCCTTCCTGCCCTTAAAGTGGCGGCCGCTGATGTTTTTACTCAATACACACTTTGGACACACTCTCAAGAGGTCCCGTGTCTGTTGGCATTTTGTGCATTAAAATCTTTTGAGACTTAATTTCTGGTAAATTGCATCACGTTTTTCCTGTAAATTACATCATTTCTTGTCACAAAGTTTTTAAACATTTTCAGTAACAGAGTTACACCTTTCCAAAACGTTAAAGCATTACATTAAACATAACTTTACATGGATAAATGTGCACTTAATCGAGTTATGCTTTTCTGGATCCCTTCTGCCCGAGGAATTAAAGTTGATTAGCAAATATTTCATGAATAAGAACGCTAACGTTCTACTTGAACTTTCTATTATATTATAACTCGCTGGCTATGACATGTCTTGGACTTTATACTGTCACCTTTTTATTATTTTGTTTAATTTATTTAATTAAATTTTTCATTTAAATGTTTTATTATTTTACATTTTGATCTAATTTAATTTTATTATATTTGTATTTTATTCAATTACATTTTTTTTAAATATTTTTAATTGTATTTTTCATTGTATTTGAGTCTTATTTTATTTTTTATTCTTTTATTGTATTTTATTTTGATATAACAGCAATTCATTTTTGTGTGTGTGGGTGTTGGGATTTAAATAAAATTGTATTTATATAAAATAATATTCATTATTAATTTTTTTGAATTATTGATTTTTATTTACACCTTGTTTTTCATGTTGAAACTGTTCATGTACGCTGTCTCTTTAAAGGTGTATCTAAAACCATGTTTTATTTTTTATATATTTTATATATATATATATATATATATATATATATATATATATATATATATATATATATATATATATATATATATATATATATATATATAAATTTATTTTATTTTATTCTATTTTAAATATATACATGTATATTTTTTTAAATATATATTATGTATTTGTTCTAGTTTTATTTATTTATTTATGATTTTATTTTATATTTATTACTTTTTTTATTGGATTTTTAAATTTTGTATTATTATTATTTCATATGAGAATCAGCATAGAGAATAATGGAAATTACAGTGAATAAAAGCAACTGGATGTTTGGATTATTATTAATTACGGTAATCAATAATATTCATTGCAGATTTGTTAAATTTTTACCCTATAGATTTACCCTAGTACGCCTTGTTTTGCAGGTTAAACCTGTGTGTTTTTCATGTGTGCTGTCTCTTTAAGGGTGTATCTAACACCGTGTTGTGGTTGTCTTTCTCTCAGGGTATGGCTTTGTGGACTTTGATAGCCCTGCTGCTGCTCAGAAAGCCGTCAGCGCTCTGAAGACCAGCGGCGTTCAGGCTCAGATGGCAAAGGTAAGAGCACACCTGCGCACACCTGTTCTTCCTGTCACCTGCAGTGACACGCTTCACCGAACCCGCGTGATGTCAGAGACAGACGGGTGTGAATGCATGAACTTGTGGTGTTCATAGGAGGATCAAGACACACCCTCACAGGTGCAGCATCCAGACAAACCCGCTGAATTCCGAAGACAAACAGAAGCCGGTCAGGAACATGACAAATAAACACTGTTGATATACATCCTTAAGATTTTTTTGCATTGTGACAGGCCTTTGCATATGTCTCAGGCCTTGCACATAGTTGCATTTGTTTTGCATTGCAATTGTGTGGTTTACATTCCTAAATAATTAGATGCCATCATGGTGACGTCTTGTCTGAATCCGTGAAGATCAGGCCCTATAAACCCTCAGTCAGGGTGTGCCCATTGCACTCCCTAGTTCCCGATCACACGACACAAGGACTCTAAAATCTAGTGAGCCGCCTACATATGCAACATTTTAAGGCATGCTCCCCTCTTTCCCTGGTTTTATTTCTAAACAAATGAAAGATGTTTTGTTCGGTTGCCTGGAGTTTAACCTGTTAGCCCGCACTGGTGCGTGGGCAGCGGGGTTGACGGGAGTGGGCGTGTTTGTACTTTTATTTACTTTTGTTTTATAAAAAATATTCTATCAACTATCACAAACTATGCATCATTTGAAAGCCAAAACACAGACCGGACGAAGCCAAGAAACACCAGGGTCCACTCTTCAAAATGCATCCCACTTTTTAATCCAAAACAACGAAAAAATAGGGGGAAAAACGAATAAATCCTCCTCTGTTTGCATGAGCGTTTTGAGTTAGAGTAATCGAACATGTCCATTTTCAATGAAATATCGATTCTAATCCGTATTTTCTCCCTGTACTCGTGTACTTTTGCACAATATAACTTAAAAAAATAATAAATATTTTTATTTGGCCATCTTATCTTATATTTGGCCTATTATGCCTACAGGTATCATAATCAAATCATAATCAAATTTAGTTTGTTTGTTCGTGAGAGGTTTTGTGAGCCTGTATAACTCAGCACTGAATAAAAACTCTGGCGATTTGAGCAGTGAGTGGAGTCTGACTAACTTAAAACATATTGGCCATTGCGTACAAGAAATCAACAACTATGTCACGTTGGATACATTTGCCATTCTACAGACACAAATATGCACTGGAGCATTTGCCAATATATTATTACAGTATCAACTGATGGCGCTCTTGCTTGCATTTGAGGGTGCTTGAACAATTCAGCAGAACAGCGTCTGCAAACGGCCATTTCTACGTCTTTCTCGGACACTTTAATGCTGCGTTCACATCAAAATCGTGTTTAGTTGGACGCTTGAACATTTTGAATCCATTCACGCGTCCACAGCGAATTTGACGCGCGTATAAATTGAGCGTTTGAAGCAAAATAGATGCACGTTCAAGGCGCTCCAGGAGAAATATGTCATAAAACACCACTCTGCCTCTTTTCATTTTCATTAAAGATATATATTAAACATTAATAGGCACACAAATGTGGTCCAGGCAACGCCTACATTATCTTCACTGCATGTATATTTAAATATCCTAACAAATAAAGTTATGAAACTTCTCTTTGCCCTCAGTCAAAACGATTCGGCAGACAACAAATGATAGATTCATGACACCAAAGATCGCCCGTTAGATCCACACAAGATGAATTCTATCTCATGTTGAAGAGACATCAGAGCCAGCGGCTGACGCCAGAAGGACTAGCCGAGGAAAGGCTGCTCTCGCCGGGGTTAATGAGCACTGAGCGCCCGCTGATCGCCTGGAGCTCACAACTCCAAAAACGCCAGATTATTTTTTTAAATAGGCGCTCTCTTTATCAATAAACCACAGATTTGAGCTTTAAACAACTACATTCTCACCTGACAAAGTCTTCAACTACATTTTGTGACACAGTAGTATTTTTAAATTATGCAGGGTTTCTCATCACATCACTTTACCACGTGACCGCAGCGAGCAGGCTCCTGATTGGTTAACGTGGCGCGAATAGACGGCAAAGTTACAATTTTTCAACTTGGGCGTCAGGCGCGAATTCGCTTCAAACGTGTGAATGCGTAACTCTCGCATCGCACAAGATGCTCAATTTGCGTCAAATTCGCCTCATTCGCGCAAACTGGACACGTGAATGAGGCGGAATCGCGTCCATGCCACGCAAACCACGTCTATCGCGCCGCGGGACCTCGAGTTGCGTGTCAACTAGGGATGTCAATTTACAAAAAATTTCATGATCGATCGTCGTTTAAATTAACGATCAATTAATCGTTAGCCTTAACACTGCATATCTACAGCAGTGACTTATAGCTGACCGCATGACAGGGTGTGCAAACACTGACAAAACGCCATGTTCCTCACTAAATCAATGAGAAGGGTTTTTAATCTAAATAAAGGGCTATAGGATTGTAAAATGAATTGTGATTGATCATTTAATTAAATTACTTTTATTACTCATATTTGATTATTAAAAAGTCAACATGTCACCAACTCCACCTCAGATGCATGCTCTTCAGAATGTGTGGACGCGCTCTTCCTGAAACAACGCGCTGAAAACGCCAACTAGACCCAGTAAATTCACAACGATGTATTACAATATTGTTCTCTTTATAATGATATGTAACACGACAGTCCCAATCATAGGCATTATAAGTTTAGTATAAGTGCATTGCTTTTGGAGATGCATGCACTGACGCTGATCACCGGCACGCTTCACTACTGCATTCATTTTTAACCAGATGCATGAGATTTAAAAAATCAGCTATAGATAGGCCCACACAGAATAAAAACACAATATTACAACTTACATTTGCCGAAAGCAAAAGGCTGCGAATGCACATGCAATCTTGTAGTCAAGATTAAGGTGTCACTTTAGCTGTAAAATGGTCCCAAACAGAGCTCCGGCGCGCGCATCATTAAGCGCTGTTTATACTTTCGCCTCGTCCGCTTGGCACTCTGCGATTACGTCATTTTTGCCACGCGCACCCTCGCACAGTCACCCTCGCGCACTGCGCAGACCCTTTTTACAGTCTATGGTGAGGCTTTATTCCTTGTGTCTGATTTACAGTACATGTTTCACGGTTGAGCAGCACGCACGCGCATGACCCTGATTAATCGATGATCAATAGGTTTTATCGATTAAATGTATTATCGACAAGTAATCGATCATCGATTAATCATTAACATCCCTAGTGTCAAAGCGCCTTTCCATTGACTTAACATTGAAATCACTCGCTCCTGACGCTCTATTCGCGTTTGGTGTGAACGCAGCATTAAGCCTTCTTTAAGCCTTGTTTATGCGCGACAGCATTAAGCGACAGGCTTAATGCTTCCACATTTCCGACATGTGCTGCATTGCTGCATTCAGAAGCCTGCGCACCTCTCTCACACACGCTGGTTGCTATATTTGATTACTTAATCAAAAACCTCATTGTTCGGTCAAATTTATTCGGTCTTTTCACTTATTCGGCCGAACACCGAAAGTGCAATTTTTGCTCTTTTCGGACGAATAATTTCGGTTGCCGAACAATCGGTGCATCCCTAATCACAGGCATTTGGGTGACTCAATATATCCAGGAAGGGCATTACAGGCTTGGCGAGCTGTCAATCATAGCACCCATGGTTTTCATTGGATAAAGCCAGTCAATGCCTTGCAAGCAACGTTTTAATAGATGGACGTAGTAACCAATCAAAAGGCGTCATCTTGCGCAGTGTTCATAAGCAGTATTGGTGAATAATACTAGTGTTGAAGTCTCCATTGAGTCCTGCACGCGTCTGTCAGTTTACACACACACCTTTAGCGCAGCTCGCAGACTCTATGACTGACACTTCTTATCAACTAAAGGAGTTTTTTACACTTTGTATATTCTATAAATAGATGCTTTAGTTTTTCTGTAACTGTATATCCATTATAATTAGCAGTTTATTGCAGATTTATTTGAATGAAAAATTAGTCTTTACAATTACAAATGTTCTGAAATAAAGGGCCTTTTTGAAAGGACTTTTCTTGACATAAAAGCTTAATTTTTTGAGAGTATCATTCTCACATTTAAACATGATCAGTTTTATATTTAGGTTATTTTCAGACCTTTAACATTAAAGCCATTTTTCCTTTCATTTTCCTTTTTTCCCAGCTCCCTTACATGTATATTTGACCTTGTTTTACTCTGTTCCTATACTACTCTATAGTTATTATGACTCTTGAGTAACACAATTTCAAGTGTCTAGTTTAAAATAAGACCAGATTTATGAATATAGACCATAGTGTTTAAGAGCTGCAGACATTTATAATTTGGGTGTGTCGTCTTCAGAAAATGCAAGTTAAGAGATTAAGTCTGTTTTTTGTTAACGGAGGATGTATATTGCGAAAAATGCATTCCTTTTGTTTGTTTGTTTTGTAAAGACAACTTATATTGACTCTGACTTATTGTTCTTGGTCGTGTGTGATGATTCACTAACAAGTTGATTGGAGCATCAGAATTTGCATGCATATTTATTTAAAGGGCAAGTGTGTAATTAAAACAGAATTGCAGTCTGGATATGGTTATGATAAAGTATATCAGTACTGACAGCGTTGTTTGTGCAGAAGATTTAATTTCAAGAGCACAGTTAGGCTTTGTCCTAAAGGAATAGTTTGAAAGTTTTTTTTTTTTGTCCCTGCACAGTACATTAGAAATGGAGGTGCTTGGACGAGACTCGTGCTTTTTTCATGCTCTCACTGTGGCGCAGACATCTTGGTGTTTTGTCCTTGGATGTATCGTCCTCTCACCTTGTTTATGATATAAACAGATGGTTAGACATCAATATCTCGGACAGGAAGCCCCTGGAGTAACCAAGTGACATGGCACTCTGTCTGAACCCTGCACTCTGGCTTTGTTTGCTAAACTGGCTCACTATTTTTAAGCATGTACTTTACACTCCCTGTTTTGTTTTAAAAATATGTACACATTATGCAACGATAAATCCCTTTAAAAACGTCTTATGCTGCATTGTTGTCCGATGATTTCATATCGTTGCATGTTTAATTCAGCAGGTGTCTTGCTGTTATCATATCAGAAATCTCATTTTATATCCAGTTTTGTGCAAGAAAAAATCTTTGAATCAAATATCAAGTCATGAAGGAGACATTAAAGATCATTGCTTTTGCAATGCATGTCATCATGTTGTCAATGTTGATATTGCGGCTTTATATATGGTCAGACACTTGCATTTTACATTAACATTTGACCAAAATCAAGCTCAAATGAAGGTTTTTGATCATTTTTGATTTCTGACATGTTTTGTCCATCACTAGAACGGCCACATCTGAGGCAGTAAGTGCATCACATTACATTTTACTCAAAGGTTATAAAGTGTACTGTAGCTGTAAGGATGTGGGCGCTCAGTTTTTTTCTTCTTCTGTCATTTGGCCAAAATCTCATGTTATAAAAGATGAAGTATTTAAGACATGATTGGCTAGGACTCAACGACTAAGACACTCTTCTCCACTCCTCAAATACATAAAACATTAGCCTTTATATATGTATAGTGTTTGTTGAGTAAAGAAAACGCTGTACTTATTCAAACAACCAGTTCTTTATTTACCCTTGCATTGCAAACAAGCAGAGAAGTTTGAGTTACGAGGTTTAGTCACAAGCTCTTTTTAATACTTTTCATTGGTAAAATATTTGCAAAACCCACAGAGAGATGTAAAGGGTGACCAATTAGCCTGACGTCGTCATACTCAATTCTAGTCAGAATATGAGTCTGATGCTGCTCCGTTGGGCTGTGATTATGGGGCGTGTTTCAACCGAACCAGGAAAGACCTCAATTTGATAGATCTACAACCAATCAGAGCAACGGAGCGACGCATAACGTGAGTTGTCAAATGTCAACAGAACTCAACTGCACTGTGTTGCCAAGTCCGCGGGTTGAAGCGACCCCAATTATGTGATATACAGACCCAGGAATGCGAATTTTAGCAGCCGTGCCAAAATAACACATATTTTACCCCCCAAATGCCTTTTTTTCATGAGAACCCCCCCACCCGGAAAGCTATTGGCCTTGTTTTGGCTAGTTTTGAGTAGCAATCAGGATTGGGTGGGTTTTGTTGTAAAAACTTGGCAACCCTGTCTGTGCGCACGCTAGAATAAATCACGTTAGAAGAAGATGATGAGTGTAAACGATCTTTGCCGGTGTTGTAAAAAATAATATAAGGATACACAGAGTACTTACCAACACGATCATCATTTCTGAGAGAAATAGTAAAGGTGAATGCATATACGAACAAGTTCTCCGTTTAGGATTAGAACAAATTCAACCCAAGCGCCTTTGATGACGTGGATGATTACGTCACTGTTTATCATCTGTCCATCATCATCTAAAGCCCGCCCTGACAATTTCATTGGTCCGAACAGTTTCTGTTCGGGCATAATTACTTCTCTACGGATCAAGTCCAGACCGAACTGCCCGTGCAAAAAATTTTGTGGGCGGGGCTAAGTTCGTCTGGCATCCAGGCTAGTGACCAATAGTAGGGCCCTATGAAATTTGTTTTATTTTTTCCTAAATATATTTTTCTGGATTTGTTTTTATTTTAATTTTATTTTTACTATTTTGGATTTTAATGGTTAAATTTTAATTATAGTTATCAAAAAGCTTGTCTAATTTATTGGAATCATGAAATGTATACAATTTAAGAACAATTTATTAAAAGTTTAACAAAATTACATGTTTAGGGCCCTATGAAAAAAGTATTATTTTTTTAAAATTCAATTTAATTTTTTTGACGAATTCTGTGTTTCCTGTTTTAAGTTTTCTGGATTTCATTTGAATGGTTTCATTACATTTTAATAATAATAAATAAAAAAAACATTTCTAATTAATTGAATTCATAAAAACTATTTATTAATTTAAAAATAAAATGTAATTTCTAAGAACATTTCAGAAATTGTATTTTAATTTTTACGGCAATCAAATGAAGGCATAAAACATTCATTTCATTTATCTTTTAATCATATGAAATTAAGCAAACTTTTATAAAAAAAATTTAAAAAATATATATTTCTGTCACAATTTCTTCAAGTTAAACCCAACTTTTATTTTGACGGGTTGTCATGAAGACCTTTGAGTTTGTGTGTGTTTATGATATGATGATAGTTTTTGTAAATGCTGATGAAGTGACTCTCAGAGCAGCTCTGGAGATGAAGTTCATGCGTTCATGTCCTCATATAGTGAGACAGCAGGAGGCTGAGAACACCATGAGCAGTGTGTGTGTGTGTGTGTGTGTGTGTGTGTGTGTGAGAGGGAAATTAAACCATTCATTCACACAGAGACACGCAGAACATACAGGATTCATATTTAAATAGTCTGTTTTCTGTTTAATATTCACAGACACTAGTCTATATCACGATTTGATTTATATGTCCTGTGAAATTCCACATTATACAGTAAATTCAGTTTTTATGACTGGTTTCCGTCCGCGTTTCCTGCATTGCGGAAATCACAGGTCCCTAGAATAGTAATGATTTATGGATAATGATGATTTTTATGGAAATATTAGTAGGCATAGTAGGTCATCTGGTTATTCAATGAATGCATGTACAAACTTCACATAATGTGAATTGTATGCATACTATATAGTGTAAGTCTTACACCTTCACATATGCCATACATTCTCGTTCACACATATACACTTCGTTTTTTTCCCTCTCACTTTCTCTTGTACCATCTGTGTCTTACACACACTTACTCCATACACATATTGTGTGCTTTTTCTGTCGAAGTCACATGGTTCATGTTGAGTAAATTGTTAGCAGGTGACACACATGCAAGCCCACACACACCGATACCAATGTTTCCTGCACTGCGATTCAGGAGCCTTGCTTCATACTAGTCTAGTGATATTTCACACTGAAATCGACTGTTTTAAATCTTGTGCATGTTTTTGGTGTGCCGGAAATTGGTATTTGGTGTCTAATGTGAGCTGATCAGCTAATAGGGATGTGTGTTTCCTGAGTATCTGTACTCTGATATCAGCGTAAAGCTCTTAATGCTTGACCTGAGAGATGTAATTCAGCATTGCGTGCCTGAAGCAGCTCAGCGTCAGAAGGTTTCCCATCGCTGAGCTGATTTCCATGTCTGAACAGCCTCGCTCTGTCCGGTAATCTGAGGCCAGCTGCACCAGCCCGGCGTAACTTAGCCTATAGGTGTATGCAGATTATGAACACATTTTTGAATAATAGTCATGAAAATGTCATGATAACCCTGAAATGACACATGGACGAATGGGAATGATGCACACTTGATGATGCTTTTACTCCAACTCTATCCAACTTATTTTTTAATGTAACAAAAATGTAAGATTTATGAAGAAATTCATATGTATACACAGGTTGTATTTGTCTACAAAATGCATATATATTTTAAGTTTGTATTTATATGTTCAAATATTATACATTTCATATAATATTTATATTAGGGCTGTCAAAAAAATGAATCGTGATTAACCGCATCTAAAATAAAACTTTGTGTTTACATAATATATGTGTATGTGGATGCAGTTAATCATGGTTAATAGTTTGACAGCACTAATTTAAAGGTGCAGTGTGTAGTATTTATGAGGATCTAGTGACAGAAATGCAATATAATCAGTCCTTCCAGAAAAATGTGGCTTTTTTTGTGATTGTTGCGGGCAAAAATCCTTGATTATGCGGCATGTTTTCTTAAAAAATGCGATGGAAAATGCGGGATATTTATGCGATGAAATTGCGGGAACTTGCAAAAACTGCGGTTTGATGAAAAAGAGAAAAAAAGCACTACATCACAGAAAGTGCTGGGAATATTTAAGTTCCCATCTTGTTTTATTGAAGACCTTAATAAACACATGGCTCAAATTTACAAAACATTGAGTCAAACAAGTTCTGTAGCTTTACAAAAGGAATATGCTACAACTTCTGAAAAAATGAATAATTAACTTCCTGTTTTACAGAGGTAGCTTTACAAAACAGACATTTGAGTGCTTCCAGTGCACAAAGTGCAATCTCTTAAAGGGTTAGTTCATCCAAAAATTTAAATTCTGTCATTAATGACGTCCCCTCATGTCGTTGGACACCCGTCAGACCTCCGTTCATCTTCGGAACACAAATGAAGATATTTTAGTTGAAATCCGATGGCTCAGAAAGGCCTCCATTGGCACAATGTGCACTCTCAAGACCCATAAAAGGCACTAAAGACGTTGTTACAAAATCCATCTCACTACAGCGGTTCTACAATAACTTTATGAAGCGACGAGAATGGTTATTGTGTGCAAAAAAAAAACTTAAAGGTCCCGTTCTTCGTGTTTTTTGAAGCTTTGATTGTGTTTACAGTGTGCAATATAACATGTGTTCATGTTTCGTGTGTAAAAAAAAACGGTATTTTTAACACAATTTACTCATCTGTGTACCGCTGTTTTCACTGTCCTAAAAACGGCTGATGAGTTCCTTTATTCTATGAAGTCCCTCCTTCAGAAATACGTAACGAGTTCTGATTGTGCCAGCGGTTCCTGTGTTGTGATTCGACAGCAGCTTAGCGCACGTGGAAAGGTCACGCCTCTTAACGGGAGATGTATGCGCTTAATGATCTCTACAGCGTCCCTGGGAAAGCCAAACAAAGGTGATTTGACTCCGGGATGAAAATAACAGCGTCTCGACGACATGGCGACAAACACACTCAAACACACCACTTCCTTTTCTCCACGCGACACGTCCTCTTCTCCACGTGGGACAGCAACAAGACCACGCCCCCTTTTTGCATGTATTCTTGTGGGCGGAGGTTAGTCTGTTCTACTGTTCTACTGACGTAATTAATGAAGGAAGTACCAGGATGTAGTCCAAGCCAGCCGTTCGCTGTAGGCTTTGAAAGGGAACTTCTGTTAAATAAAATATCTCGCTTGGCATTGAACTTTGAGCTTTATAATTTTACAGGTATTATTTATGCTCTAACAGCAACATTACACACTAACTAAAGTTTGAACAGTGGGATCACGAAGAACGGGACCTTTAATAACGACTTATATAGTGATGACCGATTTCAAAACACAGCATCATGATGCTATGAATTAGCGAGTCGATTCATGATTCGGATCGCGTGTCAAACTGCTGAAATACGTGACTTTGGTGATCCAAACCGCTGAATCGACTCACTGATTCATAACGCTTCAAAGCTTCATGATGCTGTGTTTTGAAATCGGTCAACACACCGGGAAACTGCTTTGCTCTGTCTTTTGCTGTTATTTTTGTTGGCAAATGGGAATCTGCGCTTCATCATGGTTTCACCGATATCTATGGTTTCTCCACGGGGTTTGCAGCTTTTCGATGACGTTCGCGTCGGGTAATTACGTCACTTCAAAACGTTCCCATGGCAACAGGGGGAAATGGCGGCTCTTGTGTGAAGTAAACGAACATTTTTCAACTTTCTGCTAATATATATATATGACTTTTTTTGCAACGAAAATGTGGGGATTATGAAATCATGCTAGCCCCGCATATTTTGCACGCTGAAACAGGCAATTTATGCGGCGAAAGTGCGGCGTATTTGAAAAAATGCGGCCCCTGCATAAATATGCGGACTTTGGCTGATTATGCGTTAAATCATGCGATCGCATAATCGCGTTTTTCTGGAGGGACTGTATAATATACATAACTATGTTTTCAGTGGTGTATTAAGACCTTACATAATGAACTGTTATGTTTTTATCACCTTAGAATGAGCCATTTCTATCTCCACACACCGCGGGTCCCCTTACAGTGAAGTCGTCATTTTGCGCCGCCATGTTTCTACAGTGGCCCTAAAGGGACAAACTTCTCTACAGAGCGCTAGCTACTCTCTGCTGTCTCAGACGACATCTTTGTCCTGTGTTGGCCACCGTAGCTTCTCTATGTGCTTCGTAAGGGAGGGGGGCACTAGATCCCGCTAAAAATCACACACTGCACCTTTAAATACATGTACATAATGCTCACTATGTCCTCAAACCATAAATAAATACCTCATATTGATTAAAATACATGTTAAATACATGCACAGTAGGGCTATTGCAAACAGAAACAAGTATAAATTAATATTTAATATATTTTCTGTCTAATTTTAGTGTGTTACTTTTAATAAAAGTGTGGTTATTTTATTTTATTGGCTTGTATTTTTTAAAAACGTTTAATCAGTATGATTAAAATGATTGAATTTAATTAAAAAGTCTAATAGTAATACAATTATACAAAAGAAGCTATTAGTAATTTTATTAGGAATCATTTCGGTGCATCCCTAATAATAATTATATTATATTATATGAATTATATTATATTATACTATATTATATTATATATTTTATTATATTATAATATATGATATTAATTATAATATATGATATGAATTATATTATATATTGTATTATGTTATATTATAATATATTATATAAATTTTATGACATTATATTATATATTATGTTATATTAATTATATTATAATTTAAAAAAGAACACATAGAACAACATTTAAAAACACAATAGGATATTAGGCCTACATGATAAATTATTAAAAGTAAAAAGGGATATAAAATGAAATGTATAAATCTAATGTAAATTTCAAAAGAACAGCATCTATTTTAAATATTTTTTTAACATTGGGAATGTCTTTTGTGTCACTTTTCATCGATTTCTTACATTTAATGCATTTTTAATTGACATATTTCAGTCAATTTTAGTACATTTTATTCCTGCTATTTTGCTGACTGCACCTTTTAATATGAGAGCCTGCGTATGGCTGGTGTAGCCCGACCCTGATGACCAGGGTTAGCCCCGGTATGCGGCTCTGGTATTAGATTTCAGTCAGGAATCAGGATAAGTCTGTTTAGAAACCACACCAGCGTTTTAGTTCTCCCCTGGAGCAAGCCAAGCACATCGTGAATTTATTTGCCATTCAAAAACGGGCCCATAAAACACCCGCTATTAGCTACAGTGCTCGACCTTCGCCGTTTAGTTATGGACGTTGTCATTGGTAATAGCTCAATCTTTTAAAAAATGATCAAATAAACAGTGTTTTTGAAGACTCTTCAGGATCTCCAGCACCCGTCCGTTACCCGTGATGGAGCAGCGTTCTCTGGGTACGACAGCTCCGCGCCGGCCCTCTCCATTGTTCCCTAATGGTGCTATGCTGATTTTTTCTGTCAGCGTATTACTTTAGTAATCCAATCCCGCCTCTCCCTTGTCTACTCTTTGTTCTGCTCATTTTTCCTCCATCTCTTAGGGGTGGAGATTGAGCTCAGTAGGATGTTAATGAATATTAATGTAGCAGCCCTTTTGTCCCTGGGGAGAGTCTCTCTCTGCCTGTTTCTCTTCTCGTTTCTGCTGATGGAAGGGAAACTACGGCAGGAAATCAGTCGACGTTTCGCCGCTTGGATGGGGGGTGGCCGAGAGCCGCATGCAAATGGGACGCTCATCAATATTAATGCTGCCCTTTATTAGCTGGAGAGTATGGAGAGGGAGACATGTTTTCACTTTAGCCTCTTTTATGGATTTAATTCACCTGTACTGTGCAAGTATTTAGATATTGTCTTGATTAACAGTTCTACCAAAGCTTAATGAGCTGCCTACCTAGACAGCATGTTAAGGCATCGACACAAAGCCTTCCAAAACGTAGGCAGCATTGCATGTGCCCTTTGCAGGGATACAAGTTTCCCCTAAATGTAAAGCAATATTATGATTTATATATATATATATATATATATATATATACACACACACTCTAAAAATGCTGGGTTAAAAACAACCCAAGTTGGGTTGAAAATGGACTAACCCAGCATGGGGTTGTTTTAAGCAAACATTTAACCCAACCGCTGGGTTAAAACGACCCATTCACTGGGTTAAAACAACCCAATTGCTGGGTTAGTCCATTTTCAACCCAACTTGGGTTGTTTTTAACCCAGCATTTTTAGAGTGTGTGTGTATAAATCATATTCAACCCAACTCATTTTCAACCCAACTTGGGTTGTTTTTAACCCAGCATTTTTAGAGTGTGTGTATGTATATATATATATATATATATATGTGCAGGGCCTAAAACTTTTTGCCACATCTGCCAATGGCCGGTGACTTTTTTTCTTTCTTCCAAAAACCATAATATTAAACACCAGTGAAAATTCACATTTCTCTATTCCAGTTTCAATACCACAGCTAACACTACTAGCCTAGCTAATATAAATGTCATTATTAAAGACAAGTAAACGGTCAGCAGTAAAAATAAAAGCAAATAGTTAAATTACAAGCACAAATAAATGCAATATACCAAAGATACAAATCCAATAAACAGGTTTTTCAGATTCGTCAAGCAGGTCTGACAGTAGTTTTCAGGTACAGAAATTGAATAAAGCGAGCAAATGTAAAAAATAACTGCACAGTCTTCACTGTATAAACATGTATAAACATTCTTTATCCTTTGTTGTTGGATTAACATTAAAACAGACAGCATCATGAATATTAAGCTGCTGTCACTTTAAGAGCGAATGCATGGATATAATATACTGATACACATGCGTTTACTTTCTCAACTGTTTACATTCACTTAACCGACTATATTTACTTGGATACTTCATGTATTTGACATCATTTTGTGTGAATTAGTCCGCTCAAGTACAAGAAGACATGAAAGAGAGCTCAGTTTGTCTGTCTGTCTGAGACGCGGCTTTTCGATTCCTAATTTCGATTCCAGTAGGGTAAAAACACATCTCTTATTAGGCTATTATTGCAAAGCATGTCATTGTAGCTGAATACCATGAACAAATATCAACAGGCTAGCAACGTTTGCCTATGGTTTAAAAATACCATAGCAGAAAAAAAAGCCTAATATACATTTCAAGCATTATTAAAGACAAGTAAACACTCAGTATTAAAAATGAACAAATAAACAAAGCAATTTCACAAATAAATACAATTGAACAAAGATACGGCTGAAATAAACATATCCAGGTATTCAGGTACAGAAGCTGTAATCAAATGTAAAATAACACTGCACTTTATTGATCAAATATAGGCTATACATTACAAATACAGTTCAAAGTTATTCTGTCTAGTGAATTTTCTCGTCTTTTGTTGTTTGATTAACGTTATCATAGAGACGACATCAAGAAAATCTGCCGTCAACGACATAACCGACTGTGTTTTTTGGCATTTTCATGTGTATTTGTCCATTCGTGTGCTGTGCAAAAAGACGAGGGAGAGAACTCAGTTCATTATCACACACTATTCATTCACTATGAGAAGCTGTTCTGTGTGTGCGCGTGTGTGTGTGCGCGCGTGTGCAGTGTGTGCAGCGGTTAAAAATCACAATAAAATGCGATTAGCGTGACTGATGAGCACGTTTCTTATCAATTCACCAGTTCTGGGCAATTTGGAACCGGTTCTAAAATGGAGTTCGATAACCATCCCTATTTTTGGGCGAGCGTTTCGGATGTTTGCCCTCACGAAACTTTCACACAGCGTGTGAGTAACGAAATGAGCTCCCGTTCCAGTCTTCTTGAATATTGTCAAGGCTTAATCTTTCGGGACTATGCAGTGCTGGCCTGTCAACTGTCCAGAGCAGCGTTCATGTTTGTTCATGTTAAAGGGATAGTTCACCCAAAAACGATTTTTTTTATGTTTGTCTGCTTACCCCGAGGGCATCCAAGATGTCGGTGTCTTTGTTTCTTCAGTAGAACACAAATGAAGATTTTTAACTCAACTGTTGCAGTGTGATAGTCGTATAATGCATGTCAATGGGGATATTTTAGAGTATGAGAGCAATGAGAGTAAAAACACAGACATACGAATCCTTATTAAACCATGCGGCTCGTGGCGACACATTGATGTCTTAAGACACAAAACGATCGGTTTCTGCGAGAAACCCAACAGTATTTGTTATTTTTTTACCTCTTATCAAACGAATGTCATCTAGTATTCCCAGCGCCATAACTTCCGGCGAATAAGGTCAAAATACTGGCGCGATCAAAGATATATAAACGTAGATGCCTCATTCGACCGATCCGCACAGGCACTAATGAGGAATCTATGTATATATCTATGATCGCGCCGGTATTTCGCATGTATTTTGACCTTATTCGACGGAAGTGATGGCGCGGCTGATGCAGAGCCATAGAAAAAATATGGATATTTTTCTTACACAAACGCATCGATTCGCTTCAGAAGGCCTTTATTAACACCCCGGAGCCGCGTGGAGCAGTTATATGGTGGACAGATGCATTTTTTTATGGACTTCAAAAACAGAGCAACTATTACTGCCATTATAATGCTTGGATTAGCCAGAACATTTTTAATATAACTCTGATTGTATTCGTCTGAAAGAAGAATGTCATATACACCTCGGATGACTTGAGGCTGAGTAAATCATGGGCTAATTTTCATTTTTGGGTGAACTAACCCTTTAATGCATTATTAGAATTCATACAAATGTTACCGGCCAACTGGTGTGTGACACCGTTTCATATACTCACCAAGGCCAATATTTACTCAGCTTTTACGCCCTGTATGTATGCATGTATATAACCAGCCACAACCAATGACAAAAGACATGAAATTACTTTTTGTATTCTATTTGTCCGTGTTGCACTGGGTAGCTCCGCCCACAGTCAAATTTTATTTCTAGTTATTATACATTTAACTGTATATTAAACATCAAATTCTGATTGGCTGTGATTACGTTATATATTTAGCTCTGGGCAGACGAACTGCTTGTTGCTTTGAGTTTGTTAGGACATGTAAGAAGACCTCTATAGGCAGCTCACTGGGTTTTGGAACAGGGCGATTATTGAATGGGCAGTGATTTCTGTTGTCAGATCTCCAGGTGTTCATCCATTAACTGATAAAGTGTGTATGTACTGTGACGGAGCTCTGGCAGTGTGTGAATTGAACTGAATGATAAGATCTGAGAGTTTTTACAGGTGTGTGTAACTCAGGTGTGACTATTGGCACCCTTTTAAACTAAAACCTTAAAGGGATAGTTCACCCTAACATGAAAATTAAGTCATCATTTACTCACCCTGGTGTTCTAATGCAGTATGTCGTTCTTTTATGGACCACAAAAGGAGAAATTAAAAAATACAATCCATATAATGGCCGGCGACCAGCATCAAGCTTTAAAAAAAAAAGATGCAAATGTATCACAGGATGAACCCATGTGACATGTCGTATATTCCAGGTCTTCTGGGCGCATCTGATAGGGTTTGGTGAAAAACAAACCGAAATGTAATGTATTATTTAAAATCCTGACCTTGGCCTTTAGACTTCTGTGCTCGACTGTGTGTTCGTGAGACTCCATTAGAGCCGCGGTTCACTCCGACTCAGCCAGAAAAACACACACGTTTTTATAGATTATTATATTTTAATATATTATATATTAAAAATTACATGATGAAAATTGTAGTTAATAATGTCATTTATTAGATATTTTATGTCATGTATTCCGACTGTTTTTTGATTAAAAATCACAGATTTTTTATAGGAATATTATATCATATAAATGTCAGAAATGATTGTAATATTAAAATTATATTTAATATTCTGTTAATATTAAAATATTAATAATATTCTTTCTTTAATATTAATAATAAAATATTACATGTATATACATTTTTTTATAACTATATATTCTATATATAAATAAACATGTATATGAATATAGTTTATAAGTTGATTAAAATAAAATCTAAATTAATTAATCATAAAAATATATATTTAATATTTGTATATTTTATTTATATATATATATATATATATATATATATATATATATTATATATATATATATATATATATATATATATATAAAATGTGTATATATATATATCATTTCTATAAAAACATTACCCAATATAAGAGAATCAATAAATGATGAATAATTTACTGCCATTTGTGTGAATAATGAATATGTCTTTATGTGTATTTTGAAATACTTCATGTCTCGATTAATCTCATTATGTAATCCAAATGACATGTATCAAGTTTCACAGATGTTGTCTCTTTTTCTCTCTGTCACACTCCCAACAGCAACAAGAGCAGGACCCCACTAACCTGTACATATCTAACCTGCCGCTGACCATGGATGAGCAGGAGTTGGAGGCCATGCTGAAGCCCTTCGGACAGGTCGTCTCCACGCGCATCCTGCGGGACAGCAACGGGGCCAGCCGAGGGGTCGGATTTGCCAGGTGAGGGTCCTCATGCCTGACCCCAAATCACCATATCAACTTCTGTTGTCATGCTATCATTCTTTGTGAATTCCCCCTGGTTCAAGACACGGGATTCAGACGTCCTGGAAAGCCCCTGGCTTTCTGCCCACCACAACACACTTCAGACCCTCCCATGATTCTTAGTGCCAGTCAGTTGCTTTAAAATAAATCTTGTGTATCTGACATATCAGCACGGCAAGCCCGGAAACTGAACTCTCTGAACTCCTCTTGGTTAATTCATCACACACAATGCAAGTAAAAACCTGTACTAACCTTAGTGTTATTCACTTGAGTGAAATCTGAACTGGACGATTTAATCAGAGAAGCAGGTTTTTAAATATTAACGATATATTCAATAATGACAATAGTTCTGTCATGTTGGTTTTCATGTATCCATGCGTTTATGAAAATCTCAATTTATACTCCCTTTTGATGATATTCAATACCAATCTCTGAAAATGATTAGTGTAATTAATTTTTTGTAGTTAAATAGTTTGATAAGAAAATAATAAAGACAAGTAGACAAGAATAATGATATTTAACCATCATTTATATGCACAAATATAACAAAATATAATAATTTAAGTGATTTTTAAATGCATATAAATACATTTAAACTGCATATTTAAAAAGAAAAAATGTAATGCATAAAAATAGAGTTAAAAGAGAGTTTTATGAATATTTTTGAATATATTTTTAGTTAAAGTTTTACTCATTTTGTTGTGTGTTTTCTGGGTTTTTTTAAATGTATTATTTTTTTTTTAGTTTGAGTTATTTTAGTACATCAAGTTAAACTAAATTAAAATGAGAAATGTTCAAGCTAGTTGAAATAAAATAATTAAAACGTAATATTTTTATATTATACGTTTATTTTATTTCAAGCAACAAACATTTTTTTTATGCTTTTAGTTAATGTTTTAGTTTTAATATGATAACGCTGGTTCTTTGAACATTTTTGAGTGATGGCACACATGAATCATTGAATCAGATTGATTCACTAAAATAAACAGTTTGAAGTGATTCACTGAAATGAATCAATCTTAAAGGGTCATGAAACCCCCTGTTTCAGCAGCCGTCAGTTCTTACCACAGTTTTGAAAAATGCTATAAAAGTGGGCGTGGTTTAGCGGCAGAGTGGAAGGGGACGACTGGACGAGGGGAAACTGACAGCACATCAACGGCTTCTGATTCAGACAATTTTATTTCATCAAAGCTTCCCACAAATGCATGCTGCAAATGACCATTAAGTTACACGCAACACAATATACACATGGATTTGTAAGCTCACCGTTACACAAATACATATATATCCTGTGACAGCTATAATTCAATGGACAATTAAATGCACAGCCATTCGCAAGTTGTTCTCTGCATTGAAAATATAAATCAACACACTGTTGCATGGCTTTGATAACTTTTGAGGCTTATTTTGTGGAGTTTTTAAAAGCCGTTGGTCGGTCAAATGGCTGTAAAGAGCGGTTACACTCACAGTAACTCACACAAAGCTGAAAAAACACTCGTTTTTGATCCATTAATGCATCTCTCACTTGCTGTGTGCGATCTCACTGTTGCCTAGGAAAATGCCTATCAACACATGCTGTCATGAATAATTAAGCGCGTGCTGTCATGAATTAAGCAACGCGTCTTCTCATAGGACAAAGACACGTAGTCTCATGAATAATTATGAGACACCGGTGAGTCATCGCCGTACTATAGTACGAGAAAACGTCACAACCTATGACGTTGACATGAAGGCGAATTTAAACCAGGAAGTTGCAAAAAGAGCAAAAAGGTTTAAAATGAACTAGTTTTCTCCCACATTCAAAACTAACAGATGGTAACATTGTCTTCCATGATGTTCAACACACATACTTCTGTTAAAATCTCAGAAATTTTGGTTTAGGGTTTCATGACCCTTTAAATCTAAATTAAGTTTAAATGAGAGATGCTGTTAAAGGTCCCGTTCTTCGTGATCCCATTGTTCAAACTTTAGTTAGTGTGTAATGTTGCTGTTAGAGCATAAATAATACCTGTAAAATTATAAAGCTCAAAGTTCAATGCCAAGCGAGATATTTTATTTAACAGAAGTTCTCTTTCAAAGCCTACAGCGAACGGCCGTCTTGGACTACATCCTGGTACTTCCTTCATAAATGACGTCAGTAGAACAGTAGAACAGACTAACCTCCGCCCACAAGAATACGCGAAAAAAGGGGGCGTGGTCTTGTTGCTGTCCCACGTGGAGAAGAGGAAGTGTCGCGTGGAGAAAAGGAATTGTTGCGTTTGAGTGTGTTTGTCGCCATGTCGTCGAGACGCTGTTATTTTCATCCCGGAGTCAAATCACCTTTGTTTGGCTTTCCCAGGGACGCTGTAGAGATCATTAAGCGCATATATCTCCAGTTAAGAGGCGTGACCTTTCCACGTGCGCTAAGCTGCTGTCGAATCACAACACAGGAAACCGTGCCACGTTCGCTAAGCTGCGGTCAAATCACAACACGGGAACCGCTGGCACAATCAGAACTCGTTACGTATTTCTGAAGGAGGGACTTCATAGAATAAAGGAAGTCATCAGCCGTTTTTAGGACAGTGAAAACAGCGGTATACAGATAAGTACATTGTGTTAAAAATACAGTTTTTTTTTTACACGCGAAACATGAACACATGTTATATTGCACACTGTAAACACAATCAAAGCTTCAAAAAAACACGAAGAACGGGACCTTTAAAACCGAGTCTAATGACCAGCCATGCAATTATAGTGCTTTAAAATAGCGTAATCTTATTTTATATATTGTAAAATGCCCTATCTATGACTTTTTATCTGATTTTAACATGTTTCTCAACATGGGAATGATGTTTTATACTCAAACCGAGAGTTAAATGTGATAATATGTTCCTCTAGGATGGAATCAACAGAGAAATGTGAAGCTGTCATCTCTCACTTCAATGGGAAATTTCTCAAAACACCAGCTGGAGTTATGGGTAAGTGTGTGTATGCGTGCTTCACGTTTACTTTAATGGAGTAGTTCACGTAAAAAATGAAAATGCTATCGTTGTTTGCTCACCCTCGTGTTGTTTCCAAACTCTTTTCTTCCACAAGATATTTCTGAGGAAAATCCTTCCCATATAATATGAGTAAATGATGACAGAATTGTCATTTCTGGGTGAACTACTCCTCTAGTGTGTGTATTAACTCTGTTTGTCTGTGCATAAAAGCACAGCGCTGCTCCGCTCGAGCACATTCATTTATTCTCTGGTAATGATTCTCCTCGGATGGGGTCTAAATGGAAACAGGCTTTCGGGCATGTGGCGCAACCGTTCAGCCATACCAAACGGCTTTCGCACGAATGTAGATTCAGACTTGCTGCACGAAACGCAGAAATTATACACAGCTGGGCGGAGCCTGATGTGCATAACGCTGCAGTGAGAGCTTATTGATTCGTGGAGGTTCGTCCGGGGCTCAAGTGATAGCAATGTGCGCTCATTTTCTTTTACGGCAAGGCTTTGAGAGGAATCTAGGCCTGGCGTGGCCCCTCTAAGCATTTTAATTGGATTATTAGACTGAAATAGTCTCCACTGACCATGTCAGAAAGGAAGGAAGGGGATTATACGAAGACAGCTTCCAAATTAGATGCCTGTTCTCCCAGCATTGTGGGAAAGTCATTGTGGATAGAGCCAGGAAGCCTCAGAGGCTTTAAGACGCATAACTGCTGGAGTGCCATTAGTGCATTACATTTGCAACAATGAAACATAGATGTTGAAAATATATAAGTCAAGGCGAGGATTTTGTTAGTTGCTTGTTTACAGCTAGAGCAACTTTAAGTCACATCATGTTGCAACCCATTTTACTTCCATTTTCATGAAACATGATATTCAGAAAGACTGGACTTAAGGATGCAAAAATATTGAACTTCTGTCTGATTCACTTATTATTTTCCTACTATGGCTGATACATTTAAATCTTGATGTGTTAAAAAAAATAAAATAACTTGCTAACGAGCTTTTCCTTTAAGGATGTATGTAATGTTATACTATAGGGGTGTAACGGTACACAAAACTAACGGTTCGGTACATACCTCGGTTTTTAAATCAAGGTTCGGTACAGCAGTTTTACAAAATTGCTTTTTATTTATTTTTATTCAACAGTGGTTTATTGAAGAAGAAAAAAAAAGAAAAAAAAAATGTGTCTTTCCTTAAATGAATTAAATTATAACTAAAAGTTTATTGGAGATATTGCTGTAAACTATATAGGGAGCCCTTACTTGCACATTAATATTAAAGGTTAACAACAGAGCCCAAACTATTAGCCTAAATTCAGTTGCTATTTATTTTTAGGTATAATAATCAACACTCAAATAACACATTGCATGCCAACATGTAAACTTCACATAAGGCCGTTTTTGCAATAACTTCTAAATCTAATTATAAAATAGTTTTTTTCTCCAATTCGTTGTTGAAATATAATCATTAATACACAGTGACTGTCATTTTCATGACCGGTTTATTTAAACATACATGAAATAATCAAGACATCATTAACAGGCTAAGTAGAATATAATTAATATAACGGCTAATATAGAGCTTATTTAGTGAAAGAGTTGTGAATGACTGCCTGGGGTAAATGTGATGCAACATGACATTGTTTAGTTTACACGCAGTTATATTGAGGTCTTTCCGCCGTTGAAACACTGATGGAGCGATTACACCACATATGATGCGTGACAGTAAGTAATGTATCCTCAGCATACCTTCAGATGTTCATTCATGTTTATTCTTTAGGAAGAGATGATCGATCGCGTTCACACGCGTCGTGCGGCCACTTGAACTGTGATCAGTCACTCCACATTAAAGAGCGTCAAAACGACATTTATCGTTTGAATTTCGTGATAAAATGGACTGAATACTTAATATGTTCGTGTGGGAACTCGGATTGAAGTGTGTTCCGCGCTTAAACAAGCCGACTGTTCACTGTTAAAGACTGCATTTGGGAACCACCGGTACACGCGTGCACCGAACCGAAAGCCCCTACCGAAACGGTTTGGTATGAATACGTGTACCATTACACCCCTATTATACTAAAATAAGGCTCTTTAAAAGAGAGCGCTCTTAAAGGGTTTCATCTTTTCCATAATCTATTGTTATCCTTTTACATTTATGCATTTGGCAAACGTGTTTATCCAAAGCAACTTGCATTGCATTCAAGGAATACATTTTATCAATTCATGCATTCCCTGGAAATCGTTTTAAGTTGCGTTAATTTAAGTGCTAGATGATGAATCTTAAAGGGGTCATAATCTGCATTGTTTTATTAGGTGCACTTATAATGTTAGTATGATTTTTACATAAAAAATTGTCATAATTTAGAAATACAAGACATTTTTCCTACCCTGATTTTAGCGTCTGATTTGAACGCTCTGTTTGAAGGGGCGTGTCTGCTGTGAGACTACAGTGTAAACGCCCACTGCTGTGATTGGCTGTTGAGAGACTACAGTGTTAACGCCCACTGCTGTGATTGGCTGCTGTGAGACTACAGTGTAAACGCCCACTGCTGTGATTGGCTGCTGTGAGACTTCAGTGTAAACGCCCACTGCTGTGATTGGCTGCTGTGAGACTACAGTGTAAACGCCCACTGCTGTGATTGGCTGCTGTGAGACTTCAGCGTAAACGCCCACTGCTGTGATTGGCTGCTGTGAGACTTCAGTGTAAACGCCCACTGCTGTGATTGGCTGCTGTGAGACTACAGTGTAAACGCCCACTGCTGTGATTGGCTGCTGTGAGACTTCAGTGTAAACGCCCACTGCTGTGATTGGCTGCTGTGAGACTTCAGCGTAAACGCCCACTGCTGTGATTGGCTGCTGTGAGACTTCAGTGTAAACGCCCACTGCTGTGATTGGCTGCTGTGAGACTTCAGTGTAAACGCCCACTGCTGTGATTGGATGACATCTTTGCATATGAAATAGCTAGTATGACATGTGGATCCCTCTCAAAAACTTGTAACACGTTTTTACTATTACAGCTCTCAATATTATATTTATAGCTCTTATATTTAGATCGATTGTAGCCGATCACAGACATGTTGAGCGCATGAATGCAGTGATCTCGTTTTTGCAACTTGTTTTATTCATTCTAACGAATGCTTTCATCATAACTAACAGTGCAAACACAATGTAAAGAAGAGATTTGATGATTATAACAGGAGTTTTGGTGCCAGTCCAGATCTCAGTCACTGATAAACTCGTGCTGTTTGATTGACAGCTCCAGTGATTGTAAAGAGAGCTTTTATCGCTTTCTATTAGGGCTGTAATAAACCTTGGTCGACTGAAGTCCTGAAATTTTCGACTAAAAATCAACTAAAAATGACGTTAGGAAAAAAAACGTTAAATTAATTAGCTGTGCACTGTGTGCAGTACTTGGTGGCCTTGTTGTCTGCCTAAATGAATTATAAATAAACATAAAAAACTAGTAGGCTATTTGCAGTATATTAAATCGTTTTTGACCTGATTATTTTGCACTGAAATGAGTCTGACACACGAGTCTGTCGGCTCTGACAGCGTTGCATCACGTGCACCTGCGCAATATCATAGCCTATGATTTGTCAACTAGTGATATCATCACTAGAACTTTTGAGGAATATGCAACATAATTTAGACAATTGTTTTTGTCATATGTTTTATAATATCTGACAGACACTATCATTTCAGACACGAATAGACTATTAACTTAAAGCTTTTACTCTTAAACACAAAAGGCACGTCCACTTTAATAAAAAAGGAATATTTATTGAACAAGCCAGATCAAGAGCAGAAACGAAATAAAGTGCATAACTGAAAAATAAAGCATAGGCTCAAAACTAATACAAACAGTGGGCACAGCGCATCGCCCATTAGGCTCCAAATAAAAAACATTGAAATATGGCCATTCTGATATGTTCATATAGCCTACTCAAAACAAACGGGGCAACCTAACGCAGACAAGTTAGCTTACCGTTTTTTGGTGATACTTGTTTGTTGTCGAGCTGTGATATGCAAACTGTTGCTTGCAAAATTTGCATTCGACTTTTTTCCCATTTTCTATTTTAAAAAAATGCTGCCACACTGCCGATGTCTTTGTTGACATGGTAGAAGAGGACTGATTAGGAAAATGCTGTATATTGTTTATTTAATTGTGAGAGCGAAGTAGCCTACTTCAATCTGTCTCTCTTCTCCAGTGGGTTGGGCTAATCCAAAAGAAGTGAAAACAAGGGGGGTGTTCTGAAGGCAGACTGTTACCTGTGAAACAGGGTTGCTCTGAAAACACCCCCATTAGCAATTAGTGCTTTCCACCTGATGAAATGAACGTGGCAAAACCGATGAAATGAAGGTGGCAAAACGGATGAAATGAACGCGGCAAAAAAACGACCAATCAGAATTTTGGTCGAGCCAGAACATATCGACTATTATCGACTAATCGACTGGGAGATTACAGCCCTACTTTCTATATATAAATATATATATTCTATATATAAATTAATCACAGTTTAAATAACAGATTATTTTCATCTACTAAGAGACAATGTGAAGTTGAGTGTTTAGTCACTGTTTTGATTTACTGACACAGACACAGAACATCTGACTGTACATGAATCATTACATATCAGAAATCACTGGTCTCAGATCAGGCATTAGAATGAACATGGTTACTCACATGTTGTGGCATTACTGTCGAGTCCATATGGTAAAAGTCTGTTTGCAAAGCCAGCGCCGAAATTGCGACTGATTTCCCAAAGAATCCACAGTGAAATGCACCGAATACAAAAAAATAAAGCTCAACTGAGACGTTCACATTGTTGAAAATAAATAAGCAAATTAGGATCCTTATGGTGCGTTCACACCGGACGCGATTCGTGCGAGTGATTTACATGTTAAGTCAATGCAGAGACGCGAAATGGCATTCTGCGGCGCGATTCGTGCGAATAAGGCGGCGAGATTCGCGTGATTGAGGCGGCGCGAATTGAGCGTTTTGAACGCGCGATTCACGCAAATCGTTCAAGTTGAAAAATCTGTACTTTGGCGGATATTTCGCACCGCGTTAACCAATCCCGAGTTTGCTCTAGTAGTGACGCATTTACAAGCGGAGGCAGAAATCCGAACAACAATGGAGGACAAGATAATGGTGGCCGTATGTGGATACCCGGAGCTGTATGATACATCATCCTATCACTACAGGAACAGGAATAAAAAGGATCTTGCTTGGAAGAAAGTGAGTGAGGAGGTCGGACAGTCAGCTACCCTCTCAACAAAATCTATGTCAGCCATTTCACAACGAGACTGGAGCAGAAAAAAAGAGCCAGAGCCAGCGGCAAATGTGAGAAGGACTAGCCGAGGAAAGGCGGGTCTCGCCGGGTAAACGAGCGCGGAATGTCACTGATCGCCTGGATCTCACAACTCCAAAAACGCCAGATAAAATGCTCAAATAGGCACTCTTTTTATAAATTAACCACAGATTTGAGCTTTAAACAACTATATTATCGCCTGAAAAAGTCTTTAAACTACGTTTTGTCACACATTAATAGTAGTATTTTTTACAAAAAAGACGTCAAGTGACCGAGACGAGCTGGCTCATATAGGGCAGAAACCCCTCCCATGACACGACATTCGCGTCTGTTGTGCAGTTGTCACACGCGAATTTCACCCGCGAATGAAGCGAGTAAACTCAAAATGTTCAAGCGTCCACCTTCGCGCGAATCGCGTCCGGTGTGAACGCCACATTAGGAAGGTGATGTTATTTTTAGTCTGTTTGTCTCTCCTCGTCATCTCACTAACACTCCAGTGGGCGGGGGCAAAGTTGTGATGATGAAGTAGGCGTTGATCTATGACAGGCACATTCCACAATGAGTCGTTCTCTGGGCTTGGTTACAACAAAAGCTGTTTTTGGACAAACAAGGAAGTTTTGAGTTCTGAAACCTACAGGAAATTATAGTATGATGACCTCTTCAAGGAAAATTAGATTTCTCAGTTCATGACCCCTTTAAATCATCTGATATGGTGTTGTTATCTTGTCCTGCTCTGTATTTTCACTCCGTGTTTAATGTACTAAATAACGTAAAGCAGTCCTACTGAGGTATAACAAGATCTCTAACGCTCGAGCCATTTCACAGTCACACTATGATGGTTTTGGTCAAAGCGCTCAGCCGTGTTATGAGTGAGCAGTCAGCATCACGCTGAGAGTTCATGCACCTCCTCCGTGTCTCTCCGCAGCGCCGTCAGAACCCTTGCTGTGCAAGTTTGCGGACGGGGGCCAGAAGAAGCGTCAGAGTCAAAATAAATATGTGCAGAACGGACGAGCCTGGGCCAGAGACGGGGACAGCAGACTTGTGAGTACTGCTCTTTTGCTCTCACCACCACGCTCTGTGTCCGTATCACTTTTTGCAGCCATATATCACCTGCCACAGCTTGTTAGCAAACACACGGACAGCAGGGATGTTACACAACGCTAGTCATGTGGGTGGGTGTGTTTACACAAGCTACTCTAATACAGTCATATATTACGCCAACCACACAAGTCATACTGAGACTTGTGTGTGTGTGTGTAAACTGCTGAGTCACTTGATATAACCCATCATGACACACACGCTCTGTTCCAAATCCTAGTGAGCTTCCTACATAGGGAGCTGCCTTGTAATACAGCATCCTAACTGAAATGTATCCTCATAAGTGCCTGATTTGTGTCAGGAGACAAGTAATGTCAGATTATATACATGATACTATAAAAATCCTCAGCACATACAGATATTGGGTAAAAAAAAAATTATTTTTTATTTTATTATTTTATTTTATTTTAATCAATCAGTGCTCTTTGGGATTTAATTAATCGTATTTACATTTTTATTTTATTTTGATAAATCATTTATGTTTAGGGATTTATTTCTTCATATTTAAAAATATATATATTTTACTATTTTATTTTATTTTACTAAATCAGTACTCTGGTGTTTAATTAATCATATTAAAAAATATATATATTATTATTATATTTTATTTTATTTTTATCAATCATTTATTTTTAGGGATTTATTTCATCATATTTAAAAAATATATATTTTACTATTTTATTTTATTTTGATAAATCAGTACTCTGGGATTTAATTAATCGTATTTACATTTATATTTTATTTTATTTTATTTTGATAAATCATTTATTTTTAGGGATTTATTTCTTCATATTTAAAAATATATATATTTTACTATTTTATTTTATTTTGATAAATCAGTACTCTTTGATTTAATTAATCATATTAAATTTTTTTATTATTATTATTTTATTTTTATCTATCAATTATTTTTAGGGATTTATTTCATCATATTTAAAATATATATATTTTACTATTTTATTTTATTTTGATAAATCAGTGCTCTGGTATTTAATTAATCATATTAAAAAATATATATATTATTATTATATTTTATTTTATTTTTATCAATCATTTATTTTTAGGGATTTATTTCATCATATTTAAAAAATATATATTTTACTATTTTATTTTATTTTGATAAATCAGTACTCTGGTATTTAATTAATCATATTAAAAAAGAAAAATAATTTGATCAATTATTTATTTTTAGGGATTTATTTCTTCATATTTAAATATATATATTTCACTATTTTATTTTATTTTGATAAATCAGTACTCTGGTATTTAATTAATCATATTAAAAATATATATATATTATTATTATATTTTATTTTATTTTTATCAATCATTTATTTTTAGGGATTTAATTCTTCATATTTAAAAAATATATATTTTTCTATTTTATTTTATTTTACTAAATCAGTACTCTGGTATTTAATTAATCATATTAAAAAAATATATATATTATTATTATATTTTATTTTATTTTTATCAATCATTTATTTTTAGGGATTTATTTCATCATATTTAAAAAATATATATATTACTATTTTATTTTATTTTGATAAATCAGTACTCTGGGATTTAATTAATCGTATTTACATTTTTATTTTATTTTATTTTGATTAATCATTTATTTTTAGGGATTTATTTAATCATATTTAAAATATATATATTTCACTATTTTATTTTATTTTGATAAATCAGTACTCTGGGATTTAATTAATCATATTTAAAAATATATATTTTAGTATTTTATTTTATTTTGATAAATCAGTACTCTTTGATTTAATTAATCATATTTAATTTTTTTATTATTATTATTTAATTTTTATCAATTATTTTTAGGGATTTATTTCATCATATTTAAAATATATATATATTTTACTATTTTATTTTATTTTGATAAATCAGTGCTCTTTGGGATTTCATTAATAATATTTACAATTTTTATTTTATTATTTTATTTTGATAAATAATTAATTTTTAGGGATTTATTTCATCATATTTAAAAAATATATATTTTACTATTTTATTTTATTTTGATAAATCAGTACTCTTTGGGATTTAATTAATCATAGTTACATTTTTTATTTTATTTTATTATTTTATTTTGATCAATCAGTGCTCTGGGATTTAATTAAACGTATTTATATTTTCTTTTGCCTTATACTCCATTTGACAGTGATTTTGTCGCATTGAATTCTGGGATTGCCCTCTCTGCAATAGACACAATGTGGTCAAACGAAGCACCTTACAGACCTTTAACAGTCTTCACACATACACATGATGCCTTAAAATGCTGTGTGTGTA
>CM042243.1:5460881-5503381 GCA_023566225.1 Romanogobio albipinnatus | reverse complement strand
CACTTTTCTTCTTCAACGTTGCTCAGGGTATTTTAGTGGGTGATTCACACACACACACACTCTTTTCGTCTTCCTTTTTTAACACTTCAAAAGCAGCTGTGATCTGAATAGTGTAATGATTCAGTTTTATTTCTCTCTCTCTCTATCTCTCTCTGTCTCTCTCTCTCTCTCTCTCTCACTCTCTCTCTCTCTCTCTCTCTCTCTCTCTCTCTCTCTCTCTCTCTCTCTCTCTCTCTCTCTCTCTCTCTCTCTCTCTCTCTCTCTCTCTCTCTCTCAGGCTGGCATGACCCTCACGTACGACCCCACCACAGCTGCTATGCAAAATGGGTACGAGACAACAAGAGCTCACACACAACCAGCGTTACTCTAGTATTTATTCACATTTTTAATGAACTTTTATTTTTATAATTTCATATATATTTTAATATATTTTGTTTCAATTAAATTTAATTTATTTTTAAGTTTTAGTCATTTTAGTACTTACACGTAAACTTACTATATTTCAGTTTATTGGAACATTTCACTTTTTTTTTCAAGGTTTTAAACTCTTTAAAGTTTTGGTTTCGGCTAACAATAACAACACTATTAGTATTATTAGTATTATTTATTTTTTTTCAGTTAACAATAACACTATTATTAATATTTATTTATTTATTTTTAGTTAACAATAACAACACTATTATTAATATTATTTAAATTTTATTTTATTAATTATTATTATTTTTTGTTTCAGTTAACAATATCAACACTATTCATATTATTTTTATTTTATTAATATTATTTCGTTTTTTATAAATATTATTTCATTTTTTTTGGTTTCAGTTAACAATAACACTATTATTAATATATATATATTTTTTATTTTTTTTTATTTTTTTCAGTTAACAATAACGACACTATTATTAATATTATTTTTGTTTCAGCTAACTATAACAACTCTATTATTATTTTTTTGTTTGTTTCAGTTAATATTAACAACACTATTATTATTTTTTATTTTATTAATATTATTATTATTATTATTATTATTTCAGTGAACAATAACCACTATTATTAAGAATATATTTTATTTTATTAATATTATTATTATTTATTTTTGTTAGAACTAACGATAGCAACACTATTATTAATATTATTTACATTTTATTTTATTAATTATTATTATTTTTTGTTTCAGTTAACAATATCAACACTTCATATTATTTTTATTTTATTAATATTATTTTGTTTTTTATAATTTTTTTGGTTTCAGTTAACAATAACACTATTATTAATATTATTATAATTTTTTTATTAATATTATTATTATTTTTTTCAGTTAACAATAACGACACTATTATTAATATTATTTTTGTTTCAGCTAACAATAACAACTCTATTATTTTTTTTGTTTGTTTCAGTTAATATTAACAACACTATTATTATTATTTTTTTTTTTTTTTACATGTACTAATTTTATTAAAATTATTATTATTTTTTTCAGTTAACAATAACAACTATTATTAAGAATATATTTTATTTTATTAATATTATTATTATTTATTTTTGTTACAGCTAACGATAGCAACACTATTATTAATATTATTTTTATTTTATTAAAATTATGATTTTTTTTTCAGTTAACAATAACAACACTATTATTAATATTATTTTTATTTTATTAAAATTATGATTTTTTTTTCAGTTAACAATAACAACACTATTATTAATATTATTTTTATTTTATTAATATATACTTTTTTGGTTTCAGTTAACAATAACAACACTATTATTAATATTATTTTTATTTTATTAATATATACTTTTTTGGTTTCAGTTAACAATAACAACACTATTATTAATATTATTTTTATTTTATTAATATATATTTTTTTGTTTCAGTTAACAATAACAACACTATTATTAATATTATTTTTATTGTATTAATATTATTTAGTTTTTTTGTTTTTTTGTTTTCAGTTAACAACAACAACACTATTATTAATATTATTTTTATTTGATTTTATTAATATTATTTTTATGTTAGCATACTCATACTCAATCCATCATCATTGCTTAAATATGCCCTTTTCATCTCTCCACAGATTCTATCCGACCGCCTACAGTATTACAAACAGAATGATCACGCAGACGCCCATGTCTCCATACATCTCACCTGTGTCCACATACCAGGTAACATCCGGTTCAGATCAAACGTCTCAGAGATGAATGTATCAGAGCGGTCTTAAAGGGAATCTGTGTTGTTCTCGTTCAGGTACAGAATCCATCCTGGGTCACCCATCAGCCCTACATCATGCAGCATCCGGTGAGTCTCATCCCTCAAGGTCTCTCATTATCCGTGTTTGTGTGGGAGAACTACACTTGAACTGAGAGTGTGGGCGAGTCTAAACAAACATACTAAAGCACAAACTACATCAATGCATGAGCAAAGTCTATATGACAACACTGCTCATCCAAACAGAATTAAGAAATGTTTCTTTTCATTTCTGCACGCCACTATTAATAATATTATTTGCATTATATATGTATTATATATATATTTATTTTTTGGTAACTACACATTGAGAAATGCATTCGCTGCTGTATTTATACATCTTTAATTAATCTTTAAACATGAATTATTATAAATACAGCTGTTTATTGTTAGTTCATGTTAGTTCAGGTTCATTAATGCTAATACGCTTTTTAATCAGATAATAGTAAATGTTGAGATTAACATTAACTGAGATTAATAGATGCTTCCATCACTTGAGAAACATTGCCTATAACAAAATAAAAGTTCAGATTTTGTCCCTGAAATGTGACGGGTGCTTCCTACACTTGAAGAGCAGCAGCCGCCACGATTGTGCAGGAAACACTGTGTGAGTGTGTGTTTGCATAAGAGCATTAACACTAAATATACTAACACACCCATATGCTGGATTACAGTTAGGGGTGCACCGATCCGACTTTTTCAGTCCCGATACCGATGCCTGGGCTTTGTGTATCTGTCGATACCCGATCCGATACTATTGTTGAATTAATAATATAATGTATATCTTCCACCTTATACCTTCCTTGAAGAGACTAAAGGCACCAGACTTTAGTAACTAAACATAACGAAGACAAAATAACAGATGTATGTAAAGTGTTGAATTCTTATTTATTTAAAAAACAATTGTGCATTCAAATCTAAAATAGAATGTAATCAAACTTCTTTAAATAAATAAAATGTAGCAGTGGAAACAAAAAACAGTGTATTGGTCAAACATACAATAGTAATCTGACAGTTACCAAACATTTTTTACACTACAGATAATTGTTTTGGTATTTTAATCATATCAATATTAAAAAGTAGCATTACAAATTAACAAATAGTCTAATTTTCTGCCATATGCAATTTAATAAAAATGATCAGCTAGCTAATAACAACTTTGTTCTGGTTTCACCTCACTCCAGTCTAAATGATTGTAGGCTAGGCCTATTTATTTTACTACACATTGTCAACAGAAATAAGCTGAAATACTGTTGATAATTAAAAATAATTCTTACTACCCACTCTTGCTAAATTGGGTAAGCACACTTGTGTTCTCATTTCAGATGCGTTCTGAGTAAATTAATAAACTGATTCATGAGTTCACTGTTGGACAGACCAGTTGTTCTAACGAGTCGTTAAAATGATTCGGTTCAAAGGAGTCATTAGGTCACGAATTGCACATTAGCAGACGCGTTGTGTGCGAATCCCGTCTGTTAGAACATCGCGAAAGATGTCAACACACAGAAAACACTTCATAACTGAATATAATTTGTCTCCCGTTTATTGAAAGTATGCTTTATGTCAGCTGGTCAGAGAAGAGTAAGCGTTTTTTGAGCGCAATTCACACCCAGCGGTAATTCAAGGACAAAATTGTCCGAATGTGTCACGTGCAACATGGTTTCAGTCTTCCGACCTTTTGATTTGGATTAATATGTGAAATATGAGAGAGCTAACAGCTAGCACTGATTATTTTGAAGACCCAGAGAGTGTGTGCGGGGGAGGAGCTCTCTGATCGTTCTCTCTGTCACTCAGTCACAAGCGCAGCATCTGTTCTACATCACTCGTAAATCACAATAACTCATCAAATTAGGCTTTGGCGGCCGTCAAAAAATGTTCAATGCAGGAAAAACCCTGACTTTGCAGTAATACCACCTCCCCTCGAAACATTTAAGTTACTTTGTAGACATTGCAAACAGCCGACGAACTAGTAGGCGTGGCGAGCGTGAAATATCTCCTCCACACACACTCTCTGGCTCGCTCCATGTTGCTTCTAGCATGCGACACACGTGAAGCTGACGAATGACGTAGGTTCTGCTGCGACGAAAAATAAAAACACCTGGATCGGCTTGTGGATCTGTTCATTTTTCCGATCCCCGATCCAGCTATTTTGTCAGTATCGCGGCCGATATCCGATCCTAATATCGGATCGGTGCACCCCTAATTACAGTGTTGTTCAAGAACCTGTGTGTGTGTGTGTGTGTGAGATCAGTGATGACTGCAGGGCAGTTTGCAGGTACTAAGTGGAGCTCAGCTGCACGAATAACAGCTTCAAACAGACTAAATGAGACTCTGTGTGTTTTTCTTTGTGAGTGGGTGTGTATAATGTACATAAGTAATGTGTGGTATAATGGGCTCATGATTTTGTGTGAGTCAGTACGTATAGAGCTGAGCGCCGTGGATCCTGAATGTGGAAACTGTGGCATTTAAAGGCCAGTAATGGCGCTGATGGCTCAGAGCTGGTTAATACACAGAAGATTTGCAGAGTCTGACTCACAGCGCAAGAAAGCTGGACTCATCACGCACATCCCAGAGAGACCCCACACTGTACACTTCACAGACCACACACACTCTCACTGACATCGCCAACCGTCGTTTATCACACATTTCAAAGAAAACCATGTATTATCAGGATCGGTTTGGTAGTTTTTTGTTAGTGAACACCAGTGTTGGGCACGTTACTTTAAAAATGTAATTAGTTAAAGTTACTAGTTACTTCTTAAAAATAGTAACTGAGTTACATCATTATAAAAGTAACTAATTACCAGGGAAAGTAACTACTGAGTTACTTTTTTTTTTTTTTTTTTTTTTTTCAAAACTTGGATGCCCCCAATATTAAATATGTTAAATTAATGAATTGGACACTAAATAGAACAAATTATTATTATAAAACATTGCACATTAATGTACACTATTGTAATGTTGCTGTGGGACAATGTGAGACACCTATCAAACCTACTATAGTGTAAATATTATCTGTAGACCTACTATAGTGTAAATATTATCTGTAGACCTACTATAGTGTAAATATCGTCAGTAGACCTACTATAGTGTAAATATTGTGTAAATATTATCAGTACTACTCCTCTGGTAGTGGAGCTCATGTTATCACCTGGGGTTTTAGTCACTCATGTTGTGGCGGCATGTGATGATGTGAGGCTTCATTAGATTAGAATTATTGGACACCGACATGGAGAGACTCTTTCTTCCTGGGCATAAGTTGCACGTTACATAAACATTCTGACCTTTCACCTCAACGAGGGAAAAGTAGCGCTTATACTTCCAGTTTGCGAAAGCTACCTTTGAAGTCGTTGAACTTGGTTTGTGTGTCTGTGTGTGTGTGTGTGTGTGTGTGTGTGTGTGTGTGTGTGTGTGTGTGTGTGTGTGTGTGTGTGTGTGTGTGTGTGTGTGTGTGTGTGTGTGTGTGTGTGTGTGTGTGTGTGTGTGTGTGTGTGTGTGTGTGTGTGTGTGTGTGTGTGTGTGTGCTTTTTTATGTGATTTATGAGGACTGGTATTACAACATCAAGGTGGTTTATGAGGACATTTCAAATGTCCCCGTAAATCAAATTGCTTTAAAAACATATTAAACAATGTTTTATTAAAAATGTAAAAATGCAGAATGTCTCCTGTGAGGGTTAGGTTTAGGGGTAGGGGCAGTGTAGGGGGATAGAATATACAGTTTATACAGTATAAAAACCATTACGCCTATGGAGAGTCCTCATAATGCTGTTGCACCAACGTGTGTGTGTGTGTGTGTGTGTGTGTGTGTGTGTGTGTGTGTGTGTGTGTGTGTGTGTGTGTGTGTGTGTGTGTGTGTGTGTGTGTGTGTGTGTGTGTGTGTGTGTGTGTGTGTGTGTGTGTGTGTGTGTGTGTGTGTGTGTGTGTGTGAACTTAACCTATCAACCTCAACCTTGTCTCCCACCCACCAATCATCATCAGTTATGTGTACCACCCCACCCACTCCCCAACACGCATGGCATGCACGCCCACACACACACACACACACCAACCAGAGAAAAAAAACCGTTGCAGGTCCGCCTGTTCGGATGAAAACCGCTTCAGTGAGCTCAATTATAGTAACGCCGCGGTTTTTTTCTCAGTAACGCTAACAGCGTTGTAACGGGAGAAACAGTAATCGGTTTGATTACTCGTTACTGAAAGAAATAATTCCGTTAGTAACGCCGTTCATCTATAACACCGTTATTCCCATCACTGCTGAACACAAGCACAGCAGTGAAAATGAGCAAAAAAAACCCAGACATTTTGGGAAGCAGCCCAAAAATTAAGTTAAGTTGCTTATTTCCACCTTTTAAGGGCAGTTTTTTCTGTAAGGGAATTATTTTGTTTTATATTATTTTATTTTATTTTATTTTTTGTAACAATATTTATTAATATTATATCCTGATATTTATTATAGGCAGTTTTATGAGGGCAGTTTTTTCTCTAAGGGAATTATTTTATTTTATTATTTTACCAATATTTATTAATATTATATCCTGATATTTATTATAGCTAAATATTTTCTTTGAGGGCAGTTTTTTCTGTAAGGGAAATATTTTATTTTGTTTTGTTTTGTTTTATATTATTTTATTATTTGTAACAATATTTATTTTGTATTATATCCTAATATTTATTATGTCCAATTTTATTCTTTGGGGCAGTTTTTTATGTTAAGGAATTATTTTATTTTGTTTTGTTTTATATTATTTTATTTTATTTTTTGTAACAATATTTATTAATAATATATCCTGATATTTATTATAGGCAGTTTTATAAGGGCAGTTTTTTTTCTGTAAGGGAATTATTTTATTATTTTATCTATTATTTGTAACAATATTTATTAATATTATATCCTGATATTTATTATATCTAACTTTTTTTATTAAAGAGCAGTTTTTTTCTGTAAGGGAATTATTTTATTTTATTCTATTTTTTTTATTATTAACAATATTTTATTGGTCAAACATTATGAAGACAAAGTGTGAACAGTAATTGTTATTTTTTCCAGTACCAAGTTATAAGGTTTTTCATCTAATATTTATATTTTATTTTATTTTAGCTTCATTTCAATTAATGCATTTTAATAGTTTTACTTTAAACAATAAAACACTAGAAAGAGCAAATCAGCAAATGAATTCAGCACATGCCTGAAAATACATAGCGAGTAAAATAGTCAAGTATACATATTTACACTTTTATTTTAGTGTAAATCTTATATTCTTCATTTTAAGTTTTTTATGTGTACATTTTTCATTGAATATTTATATTTTTTT
The DNA here is from genome assembly GCA_023566225.1 of Romanogobio albipinnatus. Lineage (NCBI taxonomy): Eukaryota > Metazoa > Chordata > Actinopteri > Cypriniformes > Gobionidae > Romanogobio > Romanogobio albipinnatus. The sequence continues at coordinate 5,495,815 of CM042243.1, read as the reverse complement.
CAGCTTTATTTCAATTCATGACAAATAATTGTAATATTTTTCATTTTAGTTAACTATAACAACACTGAAAAGAGCATGCATATGTATGAAAATACATAATACACACATATTGAGTAAAATAGCCAAGTTTTTTTTAAGTTTTTTTTATTTAATGGGCCAATTATGAAAGGAAGTGTGTATGTGGATATGTGCCTTCTATGTGTCTTCCTTGCCTTTTCCTCCTAAATGAATGACTGTGACGTAAATGTCCCGTTCTGTCACAGGGAGCAGTGATATCGCCCTCCATAGATCACTCCATGTCTCTGCAGCCCACGTCCATGATGAGTCCTCTCACCCAGCAGATGGGTCACCTCTCCCTGGGCAGCGCAGGAACGGTGAGCACACACAGCACTACCCACAGTCAACACACGAGCGCTCACACTGCTGTCACATGTTGTTTTGTGTCTTCAAAATCTGCTAAATCATGTGCAGCTGTTGAAGCTTTGGCTGTGTTCATTTGGCCTTCAGCATACACTGCAGACTATTTTTAACACGATGTAACGATAAAGATAATTAAAAACCCAAATAATCCATTAAAATAGAAATATTCAAATTCACATTATATTACTTTTACTTGCGTTGTTAAAAAGTTCAGGTGCATTGCATGACAGGATACAGTTTTTCATGCAGTGTGCATGTTGTATACTGCACATTTTGGCAAATGCACTGGGTCATCCGGGTATCCGTGCATACAAATTTGCACAGTATACATACTATATACTGCAGAAATAGTGTGTTAGTATGCTCTTCAGAGCAACAGGAAACTTCACGTGATTTGATCAGCATGGCTGCGTCCGAAAACGCAGGTCATTAGACTAAGTGCTTATATTGCGACCTCTAAAAAAAGTGTTCTATAGTATGAATGTAATCCAGACGTACATTCGCATTGTTGTCATTATCATGTGGCCTACCAGCGTCAATTCCATTCATAAAATCTTTCCCGTGGCCTCATGGGATAGTAAAGTGTCCATCGAATGCACACTTCAGAATCTCACCGGAAGTAGTAGGTCATCCGGGGACTTTTTCCCTGCTCTTTTATACGAGTACTGTGAATTTGGTCATACTACTTTTGTCACAAACTACTATACAAACGCCTACTATATAGTAGGGCTGTGTGTTGCCAAGAATCTGGTAATACAAAATGTATCACGATACAGGGGTTTCGATACGATATATTGTTATATATTGCGATATTTCTAATTTAAAAGAATAAAGAACACAACCATATGCATAAAACCTGACGAGTAACTATTTTATTTAATTAATACAGTATCATTTATATCACTAATCACTATTTTGTGCATTCTAATAGTAAAGTGACTGCAGGATTATTTATGTGTATATGTTTTAAAGGTTCACAGTATAGCCGTTTTTAATTTCTAAACTATTTAACAACAGAAAGTGCATAGTCCATTCCATGACTGAATGACTGTTTTATATGTAATACTGTAAAGCTCTTTTCTTTAAAGCAGTCTATTGTATAAAGTGCAGAGCAGAGCTGGTGCATATATATCCACATCGCTATGATCAGATGCTTTCTTTCTGCTGTCAATTTTGTTGTGTGTTTATTATTTAGTTACTGAGAGGAAAACGTGCTGTACATATTCTATCGAAACGCTTCTCAGCAGCGCGGATGACGTCGGGATGTTAAGCGAGCTCTCAAATTCAATGCGTTTCCCGAGTATTGTATTTTAACTGGGCCTATTTTGCAAATAAAATGACTCTTGTCTATTTCCTTAGTGGCTTTTTTTATAGCTGAAGCCAAAATGAGTCCACACTTTAGCTCTGTGTACCGCGGGAGCGGAATAATTCTATCGTCTTGTTAGCTGGGTTTGCTAATGCTAACACTAGCGATGCACGCACCTTCACCTTGCGCTTCTCCGGCTGCGCGTCAGTGACGTTCTGAGGTAACACTGCCATCTAGCGGTTGGGTTTTATACAGTCTGTGGGTTAAACCGAACACAAAGCCACGCATCTTGGATGTACAGTGAGGAAAATAAGTATTTGAACACCCTGCTATTTTGCAAGTTCTCCCACTTAGAAATCATGGAGGGTCTGAAATTGTCATCGTAGGTGCATGTCCACTGTGAGAGACATAATCTAAAAAAAAAAATCCAGAAATCACAATGTATGATTTTTGTAACTATTTATTTGTATGATACAGCTGCAAATAAGTATTTGAACACCTGAGAAAATCAATGTTAATATTTGGTACAGTAACCTTTGTTTGCAATTACAGAGGTCAAACGTTTCCTGTAGTTTTTCACCAGGTTTGCACTGCAGGAGGGATTTTGGCCCACTCCTCCACACAGATCTTCTCTAGATCAGTCAGGTTTCTGGCCTGTCGCTGAGAAACACGGAGTTTGAGCTCCCTCCAAAGATTCTCTATTGGGTTTAGGTCTGGAGACTGGCTAGGCCACGCCAGAACCTTGATATGCTTCTTACAGAGCCACTCCTTGGTTATCCTGGCTGTGTGCTTCGGGTCATTGTCATGTTGGAAGACCCAGCCTCGACCCATCTTCAATGCTCTTACTGAGGGAAGGAGGCTGTTCCCCAAAATCTCGCAATACATGGCCCCGGTCATCCTCTCCTTAATACAGTGCAGTCGCCCTGTCCCATGTGCAGAAAAACACCCCCAAAGCATGATGCTACCACCCCCATGCTTCACAGTAGGGATGGTGTTCTTACACCCCCAACTATATAGTAGGGAAGTATGTGATTTTGGACGCAGCTCATGTCTGACCTCAAGTGCTTGAGCGCCACCTACTGGTGAATTATCAAGTTGCAATTAAAACATAAAGGCCACAATAAGAAAGAACACATTTTCTATAAATAATAGTATTAACCAATTTAAAGGTACACTAAAACGTTAGGAGCTCTAGCAGTTAATAAATAAAACTGCATGCGTCTTGTTAAAGGGGTCATAACACACATAGTTTCTGCCAGTCTCATGTCAATCTTGAGTACCTATAGAGTAGTGTTGATCCTTCATATCTCCCAAGAGTCTTTAGTTTTATCATATTTATAAAAGACATACGCTGTACCGATTCTTTCTGAAAACAGCCGAGCTTGTGGAGGCGTGCAGTGGGCGGAGCTAAAGAGTCACACACACATCATGGCATTATCCCTGGATAACTTTCGATTCACTATACATTGGTGTTGTTGTCATTATATGCACTCAACGCGCCGATTGCCAATAAAACACACATTTGATGCAGTTTCACTCACCGCCTGCGGTTTCCACTCATGACCGGGAACAAACACGCACACTTGCAGAACTCTGGAAACACAAACTGCATCCACTGTTCCCTTAACTCTGGGTTATTTGGAAAGCTGAACAAGGTGATCTTTCCCTCACACCAGAAACACACTTTTTTACATTGTTGATCTTGTGGTCTAAAAACAAAATGGCAGCGTTGCCGATGGCTCCCATAACCCGAACGAAGCTCGTTGATGGACGCGCTCTCGCTCTGGTTTATGTGTGTGTGTGTGTGCGCGCACACTCATCCGAGAGAAGTGCTCATATGAGGAATCCCCCTGAAAGTTGAATCCTGAAGGAGTGTATTTGGCACAGAAATACTCCGTCATACGTCCTTTTTTGAAATGTTGGCCATGAGAATCAACTCTTTAACAGTGTAAATGAGTCAGAATCCATGAAATAGCATTAGACCCCCCCTTTAAAGAACATTGTAACCGGAGTTACTTTATATCTGTCACGCAGGATCGGGTTTACTCCACAGCATCTACATCTAATAGTCTGAATATAAACACTCATTAAAGGTGTACTGTAGTGATTCAGGATAAGGCAAAAACACAGTTTGGATTCATGATGTACTCGCTCATGTAAATGTTGTCAATTTTAAGCAAACAAAACATTGCACAGTGTACCTTTTTAACAAAGTTTTTCTGGTTGCACTGACTCGGCATATAATGGCCAAACGCTGCAAAAAAAAAAATGTATAGGCCTATATTTAAACATATACTGGCAACGCATGGATCATGCACAACACAACTGATCTCAGCAGAAATACACAACAATAACCAAATATAAAGCTGCTGACGGAACGGGAGCACTAAACACTACAGCAGCAAAAGTGTGCAGATTTGTGGCAGCATATGTTGATGTTTTCTCTGTGTGTGTGTCTCCTGTAGTTTATGCCAGCCAGTCAAGCTCTCCAGGGGCCGTACATCCCTCCATACACTCACATGCAGACCACCGCAGTCTCAGTAGAGGTGGGTTCATGTCCACAAACACAGATTTAACCTCGTCCTGTGCTGAGTTCACTATCACCATACATGGAGAAACGTTCAACAACAGACTGGGCTTGTGCAACTGTGCTGTTCTTGAAGCGCACAAAACCTGTCCTGGGAACATTTCACTCCAAAATCAAACAAAACAAGTACAATAGAATATTTTGCTTAAAGAAAATAAAGCTTTTAATATTTTTTGTACACTGTGAGATTAGTTTCATGACAATGAACTCCCTAAATCCTCATTACTATGATGCATAATAATAATGACAACAAACAACAATAATAATATATTATTTAAATTAATTTTCATTTACTATTATTTATTTTATTTATTTTGTGTATTGCCTAAAATGTTTGCTGATTTACGCAATAATACAAAAATACATTTTTAAATATTAATTATAAATGTTTGATTAATAATTAATATTATTTAATCAATAAATTAGAAAGTATTGTTTTGTAATAGTATTATTATACATTATTTTTTAAATATTAAGGACAAATTATTGATTAATCATTCATAGTATTTAATTAATAAATTATTGTTTTGTAATAGTATTATTTTACAGTATTTTTAATTATTACTTATAAATGATTGATTAATAATTAATATTATGTCATTAATAAGTGATAAATTATTGTTTTGTAATAGTATTATTTTACAATTCTTTTAATATTAATTACAAATTATTAAATAATAATTAATATTTAATTAATACTTATTTGTTTTGTAATAGTATTTTTACAGTATTTTTTAAATATAAATGATAAATTATTGCCTAATAATTAATATTATTTAATTAATAAATTATAAATTATTGTTTTGTAATAGTATTATTTTACAATTCTTTTAAAATATTAATTACAAATGATTGATTAATAATTAATGTTTAATTAATACATTTTTGTTTTGTAATAGTATTTTTACAGTATTTTTTAAATATAAATGATAAATTATTGCTTAATAATTAATATTATTTAATTAATAAACTATAAATTATTGTTTTGTAATAGTATTATTTTACATGTTTTATGTTAATGACAAATTATTGATTAATCATTAATAGTATTTAATTAATACATTATTGTTTTATAATAGTATTATTTTACATATTTTTTTATATTATTGATGAATCATTAAAAGTATTTAATTTATAAATTATTGTTTTGTAATAGTATTATTTTACAGCATTTTGAATTATTAGTTATAAATTATTGATTAATAATAAATATAATTTAATGAATAAATGATTGTTTTGTAATAGTATTGTTTTACAGTGTTTTTACAGTAACACAAAATATGAACCCTATTATGTTGTTGTTGTTTGTTTTTGCGGTGACATGAGCATGATTCTGTGACGTTCATCCCTTAGCGCATGTTAATTGCCTTCAAAATAATGCATTGAAAACTAATTTCCGTCATTTATATTCTGACTGGTATTATATTAGTGCAGCAGATCTGTGCTCTGATTTCAGCTTGTATGATTGACATGCTTTGCTTGTTTGGTGTGGGTCCTAAATGCTGCATGTTTTGTTGTAGGAGAACAGTCCACAACCTCAGGTGGATTCGTCCAGTGATCATTCACCTTATACCTACCAGCAGGCCAAGTGATGAAGAGGTACTATAACCCACATCTTTCACTGTTCATCTACCCACATATACATTATGTAGCGGCGCGTGTGTGCTTTTGGGGCCCAAAAAATTAATTAAATTTTCCTAGAAACCATTTAAACATTAAAGGGGACCTATTATGCCCCCTATTATATAGGTTTTCATGCTTGAATATTAAAAATATCTTACTTTACATGTATTTTTCAGTCTGTCAGTAATGCTCTGAGGTGTGTTTCCCAAAAGCATCGTTAGCCAACTATCGTCGCAATTTCCATTGACTTGTGTTGGTAATGACAGAACTTGTGACCGCACCCCTGTTTAGTTCTTGTCTCTATAGGGGCTTTCGCACCGGGTAGTTATAGGAACTGGCCATCAAGGGTGTCCCTCGATAACTAAATTTCCCCTAGGACCATAGCTCTGAAGCCGTCACGCAGTCCTGTTGTTTTTGCATAAATACATAATCATGTTTCGTTTGGTTCCTTCAAAATCGTGGATTTCCTCCTTAGTGTAAAGGTTGAGAAGTGCCTGCACTTCGGCGTCGGTCCATCTATCGCTGTTTTCCATGTTTGTGGAGTAAATATATAGGCTATAAACTGTGGCTAATACATGGCTATTAAAAAATGGCGGGTGCCAGTGTTTCGCATGCATTTGGCCAGTCAATGTACACTTACGTCACTGGTAGTTCCTATTATGCTGGGTTAGACCCTAATGTGAAGAAGTAGCTAATTTAGTCCCCCCAAAAGGCATTCCTATAGCTAAAATCATTCCCAGTTCTTGCGGTGCGAACACACCTAAAAGCGGGTGCTTCCGCCAATAGCAAGGCTCTATTTTGGTCGATATGCGCCCGAAATTTGATTTGTGCGACCTCAAAAAATATTTGGAAGCATTTGTGCGAGTGCAAATATTTGTTGAGGTGTGACCGGTTTTCCTTTCTCTACAAAACGTTCGCTAGTTACTGCAGAGTATGAGTCTGCTGTGAGCTGATACCGATCCACCGTTCTATCATTTAAACTTCATCTTTACACTCTTAACTTTATGTTGGTTAATATCAGTTAATATATAACTGGTAGAACACTGCTGAGAATATTGCTTCAGAATAAATTATATTTATAACACAAAAATCCTATTTTTTTACAGATAAGCAACTTTTATTCTCACAATTGAATGACTGATTTACTAGCACATGACACACACACACACACACATTTAAACACAATGTATAAACATTTTAGTTGTGGTCCTAACTTATTGAAGTTGGGTAAAAAAGTCAACTTTAAGCCCTGAATAGTTATAGGAACTATATGAAAATGTTCCCTCCCTCCGAAAAGCAAAATGTGCTCTGATTGGTCGGCTGGATCAGTGTGTTATGATTGGTCAAGCACTTTGAGCGTTTTTGGGAAATTTCCCACCCCTTACCATAACCGCCAGTTTCAACCATAGACTGTAAAAAAATATGGACGTAGTGTCCGTGACGTCACCCATAGGATTCTGAAGAGCAGTTTTGAAGTGTAAAGTAGGGTCGAGCTGGCCGTTGCCATCACTCCCGGATAACAGAAAAATGGGCAAAGAAGCGGGACGTGGGCAGAACTGAGGTGACGTCATGACTAACAGACAGCAGACAAACGGCAATCCAGCTGTCACTCAAAGTGGCCACGCCCTTAATTAAGCAGAACTTTAAGGCTTTATATAATGTAAACGAATGAGTTATAAAAAAATTCTCCCCCTCACAGTCGTCATGAAGGGCAAAATTAGCCGTATAGACCAAAACCACAATTTGTACAAGACTGTAAACATGTTTTATTCTGCTGTAAAGTTGGGCATTTTAACACGAGCTCAATGAGATTCTGCTCCTTCTGGAGTCTGTCTCTAGTGGCCAGTCGATGAATTGCAGTTTAAGTCACTTCTGTACTGGCTTCAAGAGAAACTGCGGGAGGTTGCCGCTTAGTTTCAACACTACTAACTAACTATTTTATTCTGCGTATGAATTATCTAAATGAGGAATATTGTGACATGTTGGTTCCCGGAAGAAAAATCAAGACCACAATGGAGGCGTTTCAGGGAGTTCAGAAACACTGACACTGATATAGAGAAGAACTCCTGCCAGAGGGACTTTGTGAAAATGCTTTTGATAATGATTAAATAAAAGACTTGCTGTTCCTCTTATCTTACATTTTTGAGATTGTCAGCCATCCAAAGGGAAGTTGATGTCAAAACCAAATCTATTTGGGATCTGAAAAGCTCAGGATGTCCTCTTTAAGATGCACCAGGACTGTATGCATGTCCTCAAAGAAATTCACAAAAATGAATGTACTCTACAGACGATCAAAATGACTTCTGGGTTCCTGAAGCCTTGTGCATGTGATACTGCATGAGGATTCTTATCTAAATGTTTAGAGGGCATATCAAGTGTTGATGCATCATCGGTTTACATCTGTTTGAAATGATTGGTCTGGAAGTGTAAACAGGTTTAATGCGGTATTAGTTTGAGTGTTGCTGTGCTTTACTGATCCTGATGTGTGTGTGTCGTGTCTAACTTAACCCTCTGTTTGTGCGTCAGTCAAAAATGGCAGAATATTTTTAATATTATATTTATGTTTTAGTTCGATAATGTTTTTTAATTAATATTTTGATTTTAAGGTACTAAATTATAGATATAATCCATTTATTCACTTTTTGGGCATAGATCAAGATAAATCTTGAATGTTTTAGACTGAAGTTTGATCTCTTTTCAAAGATGACGCTTGGCATTTTATTGCTGAAGTGAACTTCAAAAAAATGTATTGCTATGAAAAATATAACATACATATTTATATTTGTTATATGAAATATATTTTCCAAAACATTTTACTCTAACACCGTGTCCTATCTACACGCGACGCGATAAAAGGCGTCTTTTCCCAGTTAATTAGAGTTTTTGTCTTAACCAGCCGTGACGGCGACACGTGATGATTATATTTTGGAAATATAAGTTTCTATTTCTGCGACGTTGCGGCTGGAACAACAACACAAAACATAATCTCAGGTCATGTTTATGTGCTTTATTTAATGTTAAAAGTGTGTAATGTGACTTTGAATATCATTTAGTGCTCCCAACTTTGTAACGTAGTCGTTCTAAAAGCAACAATGGATAATTCACCTCAGATCTTGAAATTAAACAAATGGAAACAACAACGTTCAAACTGTGACAACAAACAAGTATATTCTATGACAAATGTTGTTTTAGTAGCTCAGCATGTATTTTAGTAATGTTTAAATGGTGTAATATTTGTGAATTTTATTATTGTAGGCTACTTATCCATTTCCTTGCGAGTGCCATCAGGATTAATCTCTGGTGCCGTGCACTTGCCGTGAGAGCCCGCCCACACGCTATTCTGATTGGCTGTGGGTTTTTGATTGATTTGCCGCATCTCATAATCGCGTCGTGTCTGGTTTGGACAGACATGTTGCTTGTCGCTGAAATATTATCGTGTCGCGTGTAGTTAGGACAAATCAAAGCCATGAATCTAAAACTATTTGAGTTTGATATCTCAAAAAATTAGCTTTCAGTAAGAATAGTACCAAGTTTCCACTAGATTAAATTAATCTCCCATTTATTTCCAATGCACTCAATTTTGAAGTCCATTTAACCTTTTCAAATCATGGCCATGATTTTTATTTTTATTTTTAAATATGCTCATTTTCCAGCTCCCCTAGAGTTAAACAGTTGAGTTTTACCGTTTTTGAATCCATTCAGCCGATCTCCGGGTCTGGCGGTAGCACTTTTAGCATAGCTTAGCATAGATCATTGAATCTGATTAGACCGTTAGCATCTCGCTCAAAAAATGACCAAAGAGTTTTGATATTTTTCCTATTTAAAGCTTGACTCTTCTGTAGTTACATCGTGTAGTAAGACCGACGGAAAATGCAATGATATTACACAGCGCCTGAAAATAGGCTAACTTCTGTCAACATAACCAACGTGCCAACCTGCTTACACAGAGAGCGTGCTGGGGACTATTTTCAGGTGCTGCGTAATATCATTGCGTACCATTTTTCTGTCAAATTTTCTTCGAAAATGACCGAACAGAACCAGAGGGTTAAAGGGATAGTTCTCCCAAAAATGACCATTCTGCCCTCATTTACTCACCCTTGCCTCATTTCAGACTTGTTTTATTTTTATTTGATTCATAATGTCAGGATCCAAATAGGATAAACAGAAGTGGTCAACACAACTTATTGGTTTCAACAGAATTTCTTTAATTGTGTCATGTTGTTTTCTGTCATTGACATGGAGGAATCATTGATCTCAAACCTGCTGTGATTCATCCATGGCATGACTTTTCAATTGAACAGTCATGAATAAGAGTTATGAAGTTTTGCAGACCAGAAGAGTCAATGTCATTTTGTGTGTCAATGGGAAAAAATAAGAGGTTGAATTGAGAGTGAGTAAATGGTGAAAAACTGACATTTTAAAATTGTGTTACGACCCCATCTAGGGTGAGACCGCAGCATAAACTGGAATTGGAAACCAAAGATCCTTTGGACACTTTTATTTACAGGACCACAAATGAAAGCACAACTTCAGGGATGAGCAAAGGCCAAAATAACAAACAAACACCAGCTAAACTCCCAACAGTTAAAACTCAATTTCCTAACAAAAGAAAACAAATACAACAGATTACCCTATCTACCTATCTAATGAAAAACAGGAGAAAACAAAATAATTGGCACTCACCCCTACAGCTTCCAAGAGTGGAAACGATATTTACAATACTTTACAAAATATACAAAAAGGAAATAAGATTGACAGCTCAAATCCAAAATTCACACTGCACACAACAAGCTAGCAGTAGCATCACACCATAGCAAACACACAACAGCACGTGCAATTGAACAACAGGAAAGCACAGGTTGAGCAGAGCTCCCTCTTCAGATCCTTTCATTGCCTCTTGGTCCCATTAGCACCAATCAGATCTGGAGTTCACTTTGGTAGGATCCAATTCTTTGAAAGAAAGAGATGGACAAAAGAGAGAATGACAGGACCAGCAAAGCAACACATATACACAATACGTCTCAGGACGTAACACTTGTAACTTTCATGCCTGGAAATTTGTGTTTAATATTGGTCACACTTTAAATTAGAGTCCAATTCTCAGTATTAAGGGTGCACTGTGTAACATTTTTTCAGTAAAATATCCCAAAACCACTAGGCCAGTGTTATACATTTTGTTCAGTTGAGTACTTACAATATCCCAAATGTTTCCAACTATTTGTAAATCGTGAGGAATTGCTCTTTTACCCGAGGAACCGGGACGTGTGAGGGAGTCGCCTGTCGATGACATCATATCTGCGTCCTCCTCGGTTTCTAGTTTTATTCTGCAGAAACGCTTTACTCTCACTGCAGTGTGAACAAGTGTCATAGCAGCGGCCCAGAGAACGCACAGAGGAACGTCATCACATCACTAACACACTCAGATGTGTCTAATATGATCATTAGAGCTGCGTTACCTCACACTCATGAGCGGAGGAGAGGAAGTGGCGCCGGCGACTGTGTCATAATAAAAGTCCCGCTGCTCGCGAGGCGTGTGTTGCGTTCATCTTATTAACAATCGCTCCAGCGGTTCCTCAGCTCCTCAACACTCGTTCCTGCTCTGCTTCAGACTACAGGAACGTTAATAATCACATCCATCAACATGATTTCTGCCCGAGTCCTATCCCGATTCTTTCCCACCGGCTGTGAGGTGAAGACCACATGTCCCTGCGCTCAAACGTGGCGTCATCAAACTACGCCTTTGTTTTGAACAGGCGACCTCTAGTGGACAGAAAAGCACCTTTAACCCTCTGGGGCTCTTCGGTCATTTCTGACCCAAATTTTTTCAAATAATTTTTTTTAAAGATTGTAGCTTCATCGGAATGGTCCGAAACTTGGTGACTATATTGGTACTTGGTATATGAACACCCAACAAAATTGGGGACAGGATTTGAAAAGTCTAAGTGGTCGTAAAAAAAATAGTCACACTCAGGACCTTCGGGTCAAAAATGACCCCCATAGGAAATTGGCACTAAATCAGCCGGGATGCAGAAAAAAATGACTCAACAGTGAAGGGGTGAATCTCTAAAACATCAAGAGTGCAAAACAGACAAAAGAAACTCTCTCACACACACACACACACAAAAACACCAGCTTTTGCTTTCCTACTTCAAGCATTCCAGCTTTTGGAATGGCACGCGTTAATTTGTGCGTGTGTTTTTGTGTGTATAAGTGTGTGTGTGTGTGAGGTTTTTTTGTCTGTTTTGCACTCTTGATGTTTTAGAGATTCAATTTCCCATTCATTTCCTATGGGGGTCATTTCCGAAGGTCCTGAGTGTGACTATTTTTTTACGACCACTAAGACTTTTCAAATCCTGTCCCCAATTTTTTGTTCATATACCAAGTACCAATAAAGTCACCAAGTTTCGGACCATTCGGATGAAGCTACGTTTTTTTTTGTATATATATAAAACGCAAGATCCACTATAGTGGTAAAAATGTGCTATTGCGGGATAAAAATGCTCAATGTGTCCACCGGATGACACCGATCTCATTTAAAAAATTGCTTTCATGAGGCCTAGGCTTGACTCTAAAATGAAATACAGCTTTAATAAAAATGTTTTTTAAATTATACATATATATATATATAACGTTTATTATATTCAATGGGAAAAATGGGTCATAATTATTGCATAAATATGAATTATAAATCATAAAATGATCTCAAAACACCAAAAAAGAAAAGAAAAAATATTATTGAACAAAAATATATTTAATTGATTTTACTCAAATCTTTTTTTATCTTAATCCCGAAGGTCCTGAGTGTGACCCATAAATGAAGAACCCCAGAGGGTTAACTACAATTTTTGCCTCAATAAACTCCTAATGACTGTTTATTAATAGTTAGTAAGGTAGTTTAGTTTAGATGTTGGGTCGGATTATGGGATGTAGAATATGGTCACGCATTAATATGTGCTTTATTAATTCTAGGCAATATCCTAGTAATATGCATGATAATAAGCAACTAGTTAATAGTGAGAATTGAACCCTAAACTAAAGTGTGACTTAAATTTGTATAGTAATGCTCAGATCGAGGAAAAAAATGTGTTGGCGAGAAATTGGTCTGTTGGAAAATATATGATAAAATATTTATTCCTGTGATCAAAGCTGAATTTTCAGCATTCATTACTCTTCAGTGTCACATGATCTTTCAGAAATCTGATGCTTGAGCATTTTTGATACATTTATTCAGGATTCTTTGATGAATAGAACGAATCTTTTGTTACATCATAAACGTCTGTCACTTTTGATCGATGTCTTCTATGAAACTATTGATTTACAGTCTTGATTTTGTTTGCCCTCTAGGGTCGTGTGAGGTTGAGAGAGACGGAGACGACTGCTAAATCAATAACAGCTTCCTTTGAAGGACCGGCTCTACCGACGAATCAACATTTTGCACAGGTTCTACGATGAGTTCCTTGGTTTTATAATAAAACTACTTCAACTATTTTGGTATAAGTTCCATTAGGTGCAAAATAAGGATTCATTTCATCAGAGGATGCTAACAAAGAGGAAAAAAAAATGAAATGGAAAGAAAAAGAAAAGTTTTATTTTAATAAGGAAACTGATTATTTTTTACCAAGGATTGTCACATAGATGCAGGAACTTCATCATGCGACACAATGTGCATGGATATTATTCTTGTTTTTATGATTTCAGATTTGTTTTTTTTGTTTTTTTCTCTCTCTCTTTTATTGTGTACTGAAAACTGATGTTTGTTCTTAGAGATTTGTCAGCCGGACATCCTGAGAAAGATGCGTTTGTGCTTGCGGTGTGAGTGTGTCGTTGATGTGTTTTTCTGTTGTGTGCTTCATCTTCGGTCTGACCGATCTGTCCGTCTTATACGATTTGCCTTAAACTCTTTCCCGTACAGTAGCCGAAGAAGAGACGTCCGGCGGCTGCTGCCTTGTAAATCAGCTGAATAGGGCTTTTTTAGCATCTCGCAAAGGAAAATTTCGCTGCGCTTGGATTTCGGTGTTTTGCTTTCTCCGACCTTTTAGAGTACAAACCGTTTCGAGTGACGACATTGATGGAGTTTTCATAGGATTTGATGTTTTTATAATCAGAGGCGACGATCCTTTGGTTGTTTGAATGTGGTAGAAATTCTGCTGAACGATCACATTTTTGATAATTGCCTTTTACTTTCGTTTATAAATCTCGGTGTTGTAGTTTAGCTTTAGATGAACTCGTGTGGGAGGGGGAGGAGCTTTGACTTGTATGCTAATTATGGGGGCGGGAGGGAGGCGTGGCCTGTCAGTCAGACCGAATATCGTTTGATGCGTTTTAAACCTCTTTTTAAAAAAAAAACAAAAAAAAGTGACAACTTTCAGCGGCGGTTCGGCACGGGGCGTCTTCGGCGGAGGTGAACGTGCTCGTTTAAAGCAGGCAAACAAATCTCGGCACTTTCGAGTTTACATCACCAAAGACAGTCGGCGAGCGGATCGTGCGGACGTGACGCCGGTTTCTCTCGAGGCGGGCCACGCTGAGACTTTTTAACAGACTAGATTGCAGTTGTGGAGAATGTGCCTTCTTTGTACATATGCATTCATATAGTCGTCGAGGTGCGGACACCGATAGCGTGAAGGACGATTTGGATCCAGCAAGTGCCACAAACTAAACTAAAACATCACTACAGAGCAGAGACAACTGAAACTAAAATGTGGGGCGAGGACAGGTTGAAACGACGGCGCCGTCCTGAAACCCTAGTGAGCTGCCTTCTAAGAGAGCATCATAACTCATAATCATTTGTTCATGCATCACACAAAATAGACGTCCGTAGAGTTCAGCAGTAAAATGACAAAGCACACACAATTTTTAGTGGTTTTTCTGTACAATCAACTATTTTTAGCTATGCTTTTCTGTATGGAATGCATCATATTTATAATCCACACATTTTCCACTCGAAATGCATTATGGGATTGCCTTCTCAGTGAAGGATACATGTGATGCTGCCTTAGAATTTGTAGGTATCTTGTGTCTGCGTACAGTATTTTCCGGAAAAAAAACACAGATAAGTCACTTTTTATTATTACGCTAATAAAATACCGGTCAATAAACTGAAACTGTTTTATTTCCCGTTCGTTCCACAACCAATACTTTACGTTTAATGGTTTTATGACAGGTCAAAATTATGATTTTGAAAAGTCGAAATTGTGAGATAAAAAGTCACAATTATGACCGTCATAATTTTGAGATGAAAAGATGAAATTAATACTTATGACAAGGCAAAATTATGATTTTAAAAAGTCGAAATTGCTAGATAAAAAGTCTTAAGTTATGATTTTAAAAAGTCGAAAATGAATTGCTAAATAAAAAGGGAAAATTGACACAAAGTCATAATTTTAAGATAAGATTAAATTAATACTTAGTCATAATCATGACAAATCGTGACAATTGTGAGATAAAAAGTCAAAATTAAGACAGTCATAATTTTGAGATGAAAAGATGAAATTAATGCTTAGTCAAGTTGGAATTATGAGATAAAAAGTTGAAAATATGATATATTAAGTTGAAATCGACAAAAAGTTGTGACTCATAATGATGACTTAGCATGTCATAATTTTGACTTTTCATCTGAATGATTATTTATGGTAGATATTTGTAGGTATCGTAGTGCCTATGTACCGTATTTTCTGGCAAATAAAACATGTCACAGTTTATTATTACATTCAGAAATACGTAAAATACCAGTAAATAAACTGAAATGCAAATATTATAAACAGAATTTATTACTTGACATTAAAAAGTCACCATGACACCATTTTTTTATGTAATAGTTCCGTATTTATAATAAATAATTGATTCGTGCACATCTTTTTTTTTTTTATTCATGTGCATAGTCCTTGACTCAGTACGAGGGCGGGGCAACCTGTCAATCACATGAGATCCACCAATAGCAAGCCACAACCATCCAATCAATTCCCCACAGACAGAATCAAGCCCCGCCCTACATTTGTTCTTGTTTGCCAAGCGTTTAACTCGGATATACAGCACAATAGGGAAGAAAAGAGTAGCGTAACTTCCGTTTCTCATGTTTCATATGATAAAAACGTGACTTATTGGGAAAATACATTAGGCAGCTCACTAGGTTTTTGGGACGCTACCTTTGAAATAATAATCGCATCCATTACAGGAAAACTTTTATTTTCTTCTAAACTCACAATATACTTTAGTAAGGCTTTACTCATTGATTTGTCTTCCAAAAGACTGTGTTTTTGACCTGGTGGGTCTTGTTGACCGGTTATCTACCTCAGAGTTTTGTTGTCCTCTGTTTTAATTGGTCGGGCTAGCAGGTTCAGCCCGCCCCTCCAGACCAAACGGCCAGCTCAGGAGCTGTCCATGTACACTTGATTTCTTTCAGGTTTTTTGTTTTCAAATACTTTGATCCTTTTCTTCTTCTTCTTCTTCTTCAAAACAAAAGGGTTTTTTATTATCGTTATCGTTATAAGGAGAGTTTTGCGTTTGTTTTAGTGTCGTTTAGCATTCAGATTCATCGTTTCAAAAGCAAAAAAACAATGCTGCTTTTCATCACAAGATATTCCAGTAGTCCATAGGAAGTAGACAAGAAAGTGTGCGAGAGAGAGAGAGAGAGAGAGAGAGAGAGAGAGAGAGAGAGAGAGAGAGAGAGAGAGACGGAGAGCGAGTGAGAAAGATGCGGTTTTCCCGAGACATCACTGTTGTATGGAAGCCCATTTCCAGCACATGACTAAAACATGGTAACACTTTATTATAAGATGACGTAGTTACACATTACTACATGTACTTACTATAGTAATACCAGTAAATATTGCATAACTACAAGTAACGAACCCTCAACCAATCCCTAGCTGTAACTCTATAGTAAGTACATGTAGTTATTAATATTATAGTTACAACTATGCCACCTTAAGGGTTACACTTTATTTTAAGGTGTCTTTGTTACAGTGTAATTACGGTATACAGTTAAGTGCTGAGTAATATTAATTTGGGTGAGGGTGAGGGTTTAGGGTTACTTGCATGTAATTATGCATAATCTAAACAAATAGTGAAAAATAACTGACTTTTTAAATCATAATTATGGCATAAAAGGTCAAAACTATTTTAAAAGTCATAATTAGGATATTTAAAAAGTCATAATTATGAAATAAGTTATAATTGTAACTTAAAAAGTCGAAATTGCCAGACAAAAATTGATTTTGAGATGAAAAGATGAAATTAATACCTGGTCATAATCATGTCAAATCAAAATTATGACTTAAAATGTTAGAATTATGAGATAAAATGTCAAAATTATGACTTACGAGGTTAGAATTATGAGATTAAATGTAAAAAATTATGACTTAAAATGTTAGAATTATGAGAAAATGTCAAAATTATGACTTAAAATGTTAAAATTGCGAGACAAAAAGTCAGTTATTAGACAAAGTCATAATAGTGAGATGTAAAGATGAAATGAATATTTAAAGTCATAATTATGAAATTATGACAGTCAATTTTGAGATGAAAAGATGAAATTAATACTTGTTCATAATTATGTTGAATCAAAATGATGACTTAAAAAGTTAGAGTTATGAGATAAAATGTCAAAATGATGACTTAAAATGTTAGAATTATGAGATGAAATGTCAAAATTATGACTTAAAATGTTGAAATTGTGAGACAAAAAGTCAAAGTTATTAGACAAAGTCATAATATTGAGATGTAAAGATGAAATGAATATCTAAAGTCATAATTATGTCAAAACTGTGACTTGGAACTTGGAATTATGAGATAAAAAGTTGAAAATATGACAGCCATAATTTTAAGATGAAATGAATACTTAGTCGTAATTACGAAGTCAAAATTGACTTAAAAGTTTGAAATTGCGAGACAAAATAATGAAAATTATGGGTCATAATTTTGAGATGAAACGATGGAATTAATACTAAAAAGCTGAAAAATATGCTCGTAAATATGAAATTGACAAAAAGTCAAAATTATGTTTTGACTGTCCATAGTGATGACTTAGCATGTCATCATTTTGACTTTTCATCTGAATTATGATTTAGTACGTCTTAATTTCGACGTTTTACATCACAATTATTTATTCTTTTTAATCTCATGACTTAGTATGTTCGAATTTTGACTTTTTGTGTCATGATGATTTAGTATGTCATAAGTTTGACGTTCTATCTCATAATTATGACTTATGATTTTATGATTTCCAGAAGCATGTTTTTTCCTTGTGTGTCAGAAATGGGCTTGTGTGCGGTTGCTTTGAGAGCGAGTCCAGACAGAGTTTAAACGGCGTATCCGTGGTGCTCAGCTCACAGCCGAGTCCATTCTTGACGTGTGTGCGCGTGCATGCGTGCGTGTGTGTGTGTGTGTGTGTGGCAGCGAGTGTGTTTCTGTGGAGTTCTTGTGTGGCTCATGCTGCTAGTAACATCTGAATCCGAAGTGCCAATCTGTGTCTGGGTCAAAGAGTTGAAAAGAGTTGTTGTGCAGAGAGAAATTGCTCATGAAAATGAAAAATCATGTACTAGACAGCCATTAAGTTATATGAGAAAAAACAAGTAATAATTTATGAAGAGAGAAGTTTTGTACAGACTGTTTGAAAAAATAAAAACAATAAAAAGATTTTGATAGAGATATCTATATGAGAGTTGATTTTGTAATTCTTTCTCTCTGTTGTACACGTGCCACACGCTTGCCAGTGGCATCTGTGCGTCGGGTTCATCACAAACCTTCCTCTGTATTTTTCTTTCGTTTTCTGGAGTGTTTGTTGAAGCCAAAAAAGCTTTTTTTCCTTCCCCTTTGTTTCCAGTAGATTGTTAATTAAGCTTTATTTCTGTTCGTTTCTTTGAGAATTTTTGAATAAAAACACACATTTTTGTTTTATTCATGTTGTGTCGTTCATTCACGCGTGATCTACCTTGCGTTCCTTTGTGGTTTGATACAGCATTTTGCATGAGAAATGAGATTATTAGCGTGATTGTTTGACTGAGCAATGAACGTGTCAGTGTTTGCTGTAATGACAGCAGCGCTGGACGTACATGAACGATCACACTAGTGTTAATTTTGTCACCTATTTTTAATTTAGTCTCAGTCTTGTGCCAAATGTCCTTGTTAGTTTAAGTCATATTTAGTCATTCACATATCTTTTTTTGTTAGTCAAGTTTTAGTCGACTAAAAGTCTCGTCATTTTAGTCTAGTTTTAGTCAAAAGACAACTCAAGGTATCTTAGTCAAGTTTTAGTCGACAATGGCCCGGTTTCACAGACAGGGCTTAGACTAAGCCAGGATTAGGCCTTAGTTCAATTAGGACATATAAGTAACTTTTATAAACGTGCCCAAGAAAAAAACATTACTGGTGTGCATCTTGAGACAAAACAATGCCACTGACATATTTTAAGCTTTGTCAGTGCAAGATTCTTTCAGTTAAAACAGCACAAACATGCATTTTAGTCTAGGACTAGCTTAAGCGTTGTCTGTGAAACCGGGGGTAAAAGTCTCGTCATTTTAGTCTAGTTTTAGTCAAAAGACAACTCAAGGTATCTTAGTCAAGTTTTAGTCGACTAAAAGTCTCGTCATTTTAGTCTAGTTTTAGTCAAAAGACAACTCAAGGTATCTTAGTCAAGTTTTAGTCAAAAGATAACTCAAGGTATCTTAGTCAAGTTTTAGTCGACTAAAAGTCTCGTCATTTTAGTCTAGTTTTAGTCAAAAGACAACTCAAGGTATCTTAGTCAAGTTTTAGTCGACTAAAAGTCTCGTCATTTTAGTCTAGTTTTAGTCAAAAGACAACTCAAGGTATCTTAGTCAAGTTTTAGTCGACTAAAAGTCTAGTCATTTTAGTCTAGTTTTAGTCAAAAGACAACTCAAGGTATCTTAGTCAAGTTTTAGTCGACTAAAAGTCTCGTCATTTTAGTCTAGTTTTAGTCAAAAGACAACTCAAGGTATCTTAGTCAAGTTTTAGTCGACTAAAAGTCTCGTCATTTTAGTCTAGTTTTAGTCAAAGGAAAACTCAAGGTATCTTAGTCAAGTTTTAGTCGACTAAAGGTCTCGTCATTTTAGTCTAGTTTTAGTCAAAAGACAACTCAAGGTATCTTAGTCAAGTTTTAGTCGACTAAAAGTCTCGTCATTTTAGTCTAGTTTTAGTCAAAGTCAACTCAAGGTATCTTAGTCAAGTTTTAGTCGACTAAAAGTCTCGTCATTTTAGTCTAGTTTTAGTCAAAAGACAACTAAAGGTATCTTAGTCAAGTTTTAGTCGACTAAAGGTCTCGTCATTTTAGTCTAGTTTTAGTCAAAGGAAAACTCAAGGTATCTTAGTCAAGTTTTAGTCGACTAAAAGTCTCGTCATTTTAGTCTAGTTTTAGTCAAAAGACAACTCAAGGTATCTTAGTCAAGTTTTAGTCGACTAAAAGTCTCGTCATTTTAGTCTAGTTTTAGTCAAAGGAAAACTCAAGGTATCTTAGTCAAGTTTTAGTCAACTAAAAGTCTCGTCATTTTAGTCTAGTTTTAGTCAAAGGAAAACTCAAGGTATCTTAGTCAAGTTTTAGTCGACTAAAGGTCTCGTCATTTTAGTCTAGTTTTAGTCAAAGGAAAACGTCTCGGTTACGTATGGTAACCCTCGTTCCCTGAAGGAGGGAACGGAGACGTACGTCGGACGTACCGACGAATTGGGATCACTTCTGGGAGCCCCTATCAGCTTCGAGCTATCTAGAACCGGCCAATGGACAATTGGCGTGCGAGATTTGCATCTCGCGCCCCGCCCCGCGCCGCGGGTATAAACAGGAAGCGAGAGCGAATGCACGCTGTTTTTCACTGAGGAGCCACACGTAATGGCTCAACCTGCAGTGATGGTACAGCAACTGTGGCGACGGGACGTACGTCTCCGTTCCCTCCTTCAGGGAACGAGGGTTACCATACGTAACCGAGACGTTCCCATTCAGTCGGTCACGTTCGACGTACGTCGGACGTACCGACGAATTGGGATCCCCTATGGAAAACGCCATAGTTACTACCACTTCCAGCGCCCAGCGATGAGCCCCTCAGACCCCGATCTGATGCGGGCGGGAAAGTTCACGCAGGGAGAGTCCAAGCTGCTGTTCCGCAAGACCCACTCAGCTGACTGTATTGGATAACGCTGGGAAAGCGTGCCTGTGAAGGCAGCTGCGGAAGCCACATCATGCCCAGAGGGAGTTAACATGTGGAGAATACACGTATGGGCTGGCCGTGGGCAGCACAACATACGGAAGTCCCAGGGGTGGCCCCGGCCAATTAGAGGAGGGGGACAACACGTACCTGGGACGGCAGAGGAGACTCTGCCGAGGGAAAGACACGGACTCGCCGAAGGGAGCCGTACCGTGGAAGAATACACATATGGGACCGCCGTGGGGGTCACTACATATGGAACCCAGCCTAACACAAGTTCCACCAATGCATACGAGTGTTAGACCTGGCGTCGAACGCTCCGCCACGTCCGACTGCCGCGGGTTGCGGAGGACTCAACAGGGTTCGCCGATCCGGGGAACTCGACTGGAGCAGAATAAGCGCACGCATCCGTCTACCATAGGGGAGGGAATGGCGCAGCAAGCCGACACTAGAACGGGCACCTCGGTGTTACTGACTATGGGAAGTGAGCACACAGGAAGAAACCGGCTCTACACGGAGGCTATAGAATCTAGCGAACGTGTTAGGTGTCGCCCAGCCCGCAGCTCTACAAATATCTGTCAGCGAGGCGCCACGAGCCAACGCCCAGGAAGAGGCAACACCCCTAGTGGAGTGGGCTCTTAACCCGAGCGGGCAGGGCACGTCTTGGGACTGATAAGCCAAGACGATGGCATCCACTATCCAGTGGGCCATCCTCTGCTTGGAGACAGCCTTTCCCTTCTGCTGTCCTCCGTAACAGACGAAGAGCTGCTCTGAGGTCCTGAAGCTTTGCGTTCTGTCCACGTAAGTCCGGAGAGCACGGACGGGACAGAGAAAAGCTAGGGCTGGGTCTGCCTCCTCCGAAGGCAGCGCTTGCAGGCTCACCACTTGGTCCCGGAAGGGAGTAGTGGGAACCTTGGGCACATATCCAGGCCGGGGTCTCATGATCACATGAGAGTTACCGGGCCCGAATTCCAGGCACGATTCGTCGACCGAAAATGCCTGCAGGTCCCCTACCCTCTTGATGGAGGCCAACGCAGTCAGGAGTATCGTCTTTAACGACAGAACTTTCAACTCAGCTGACTGCAGAGGCTCAAAAGGTTCTCTCTGTAGTGCAGTTAGCACCAGAGTTAAGTCCCAAGAGGGTATGGAGGGAGGACGAGGTGGATTTAATCTCCTCGCTCCCCTAAGGAACCTGACGATCAGATCGTGCTTACCTAGAGATTTTCCATCTACGAACTCATGATTAGCGGCGATAGCGGCGACATAGACCTTGAGGGTGGAGGGAGACAGCCTTCGCTCCAACCCATCCTGTAGAAAGGTAAGCACAGATGCGATCGAACATCTTCGGGGGTCTTCTCGGCGAGAAGAGCACCAATCGACGAACAGGTTCCACTTCAACGCATAGAGGCGCCTCGTAGAGGGGGCTCTAGCGGAAGTGATGGTGTCAACTACCGCTTGCGGTAGGTCACCTAGAACCTCCGCGTCCCGTCCAGGGACCAGACATGGAGTTTCCAGAGGTCTGGACGCGGGTGCCATAGGGTGCCCCGTCTCTGAGTCAGGAGGTCCTGCCTCAGAGGAATGGGCCAGGGAGGTGCTGTCGCAAGGAGCACTAGTTCCGGGAACCAAGTCCGGTTGGGCCAATACGGAGCGACCAACAGGACCTGCTCCTCGTCCTCCCTGACTTTGCACAGTGTCTGCGCAAGAAGGCTCACTGGGGGAAACGCATACTTGCGTTCTTCCCGGGGCCAGCTGTGGGCCAGGGCATCCGACCCGAGGGTTCCCTCGGTCAAGGAATAAAACCACTGACAGTGGGTCGTCTCTGGGGAGGCAAACAGGTCTACCTGTGCGGCCCCGAAACGACTCCAGATTAGCTGGACCACCTGGGGATGGAGTCGCCATTCTCCCGGAAGTACCTGCTGACGTGACAGCTCGTCGGCCGCACGATTGAGCAGGCCCGGAATGAAAACAGCACGAAGCGACCTCAGATGCTTCTGACTCCATAAGAGGAGATGGCGGGCGAGTTGCGACATGCGACGGGAGCGTAGACCACCCTGTTTGTTGATGTACGCTACGGCCGCAGTGTTGTCCGTCCGGACCAGAACGTGCTTGCCTCTGAGCGGCACTTTGAAGCGGCTGAGTGCAAGACGAACTGCTAACAACTCGAGGCAATTGATATGCCATTGCAGCTGAGGCCCCGTCCACAGACCCGAAGCTGCAAGCCCGTTGTACGTGGCACCCCAACCCGTGGATGAGGCATCCGTGGAGACAACGGAGTGCCTGGACACTTGTTCTAGGGGAACTCCCGCCCGGAGAAACAAGGGGTCCGACCACGGGCCGAAGGTTTGGCGGCACCTCGGAGTCACTTGGACACGGAGGGAACCGCTGTGCCACGCCCATCTCGGGACTCGATCGTGTAGCCAGCGTTGAAGCGGTCTCATATGAAGCAACCCGAGCGGCGTTACTGCGGCTGCGGATGCCATATGCCCCAGGAGCCTCTGAAAATGTTTCAGTGGTACCGCTGTCCTGCCTCTGAACGAATTCAAGCAGTTCAACACTGACTGGACGCGCTCCTCGGTGAGGCGCGCTGTCATGGCGACCGAGTCTATCTCCATACCGAGAAAAGAGATCCTCTGTGTAGGACAGAGTTTGCTCTTCTCCCAGTTGACCCGAAGTCCCAACTGGCTGAGGTGACTGAGCACCTTGTCCCTGTGTTCGCACAACTGCTCCCGCGACTGGGCAAGAATCAGCCAGTCGTCGAGGTAGTTGAGGATGCGAACGCCATGTTCTCT
Organism: Romanogobio albipinnatus; assembly: GCA_023566225.1. Lineage (NCBI taxonomy): Eukaryota > Metazoa > Chordata > Actinopteri > Cypriniformes > Gobionidae > Romanogobio > Romanogobio albipinnatus. The sequence continues at coordinate 5,471,944 of CM042243.1, read as the reverse complement.
CATGGGAACAATGGCCGCCTCCGCCACCTTCGTAAAGACGCGGGGCGACAGGGACAGGCCGAAGGGTAAGACGCGGTACTGATATGCCCGTCCCTCGAACGCGAAGCGCAGAAAGGGCCGGTGTCGAGGGAGAATCGAGACATGAAAGTACGCGTCCTTCAGGTCGATCGCTGCAAACCAATCTCGGGGACGGATGCACCTGAAGATGCGCTTCTGCGTTAACATCGTGAACGGCAGCCTGTGAAGGGACCGGTTCAGGAATCGCAGGTCCAAGATCGGTCGTAACCCGCCGCCTTTCTTGGGTACAATGAAGTACGGGCTGTAGAACCCGGACCTCATATCGGCTTGAGGGACCGGCTCTATCGCGTCCTTCGCCAGTAGGACATCGATCTCCGCCCTGAGCACGGGGGCGTTCGCCTCCACTACAGTCGTGAAGTGAACGCCCCTGAACTTGGGGGGACGCCGGGCGAACTGAATCGCATAGCCGAGTCTGATGGTACGGAGGAGCCACCGAGACGGGCTGGGAAGCGCTAGCCAGGCTCCCAGACTCCGAGCAAGGGGAATCATCGGTACCACAGACGTACCCGCAGCGGGGCAGCGAGGCGGAACGCAGGGATCCGGCTCGGACGGCATGGGAGCGGCCCGAAGCGGGATCTGAGTGTGCTGTGCAACACATACCTGCATCCGCGGAGGGGACGTGCGAGTGTGGGGAGGCCGCTTGTGTGCGTCCCGACAGCCGGCGTCCCCTGCTGGCGAAGGGAGAGGTACTTGAGGGTGGCGAGGCATGGGAGCGTCGACCACCGTCAAGCGCGCTCTCTTGGCACCCAGAGATATTGGAAACTGCTCTTTTATTGAAGTTTTGGGTGCCGCTGGCACTGGTGCCAGCGGCGGAACAGACAAACAAAAGATTTTCCCCCGGCCCTCCTCCGGGGGAAGGAGTGGTGCTGCAGCCATCTCCCTCAGAGCAGTTTCCTCCATCTCTGGGTGGCCCGTCTCAGGGCCGCTTGCGACGACGCTTGCCACCTGGCTTGGCAGCGGCCTGAGCGGGCTGGACGTCCTTCCCACGGCCGGCCCCACGCCGACGGCTGGTGGAAGGCTGCTGCGGCGCCTTGGCGGGGGCGGAGGCGGCGGCAGGTGGACGTCCTCGGCGACGAGCAGCCGGAGGCGCTGCGACCGGCGGCGGGGTGGAGGCAGCAGCGGGCCGCCGGGGCAGGATGTGCTTGATCGCCTCCGTCTGCTTCTGGGCGGCCGAGAACTGCTGGGCAAAGCTCTCGACCGCGTCGCCGAATAACCCGGCTGACGAGATGGGGGAGTCCAGGAACCGATATTTATCGGTCTCCCTCATGTCAGCCAGGTTCAGCCAGAGATGACGTTCCTGGACCACAAGCGTGGACATCGCCTGACCGATGGCACGGGCGGTGACTTTCGTCGCCCGGAGGGCGAGGTCCGTCGCCGTCCGGAGCTCCCGGAGGAGCTCTGGGTCAGGCCTACCCTCGTGCATGTCAAGGAGTGCCTGGGCCTGGTGGACCTGCAGCAACGCCATGCCATGCAAGGCGGACGCAGCCTGTCCACAAGCCTTGTAAGCCTTCCCGGTCAGACCGGAAGAAAACTTACAGGCCCGGGACGGGAGACGTGGGTCACCGCGCCAGTTGGAGGCGGTCGCCGGACACAGTTGCATCGCGACGGCGCGCTCCACTGGCGGGATCCCCACGTAACCCTTGGCTGGCCCACCGTCGAGGATAGTGAGGGGGGAGGAGTCACTCGGCCGGTTTCTGGCAGAAAAAGGTGCCGTCCACGACCTCGTGAGCTCCTCATGCACCTCCGGGAAGAAAGGTGTCGGGGCGGGACGCTGAGAACCAGCGCGACCCACCCCGAGGAACCAATCGTCCAACCTAGAGGGTTCGGGACACGGTGGAGGGTTCCACGCGAGCCCAACCCTTTCGGCGGCCCGGGCAAGCATAGCAGCCATCTCAGGGTCCGGGGCAGCCGTTGCCGCTCTCCCAGCGGGAGGCGGTACAACTGACCCTTCATCCCCCGAGGACTGAAACTCCCCCTCCGATGCAGCGATTGACATCTGTTCATCCGCTGGAGCCCCGAAAGTCACCACTGGTCTCCCGTGGGAGGGTCCAGCGGCTTCTCTCGGAAGCTCAACCGGCTGCGGAGCAGAGGGAATAGGGGCCTGCGGAGGATCGCTCGGCAGGTTTGCCCTAAACGTGATCCTCAGATCACCCTGGCCATCCAAAGAAGTAGGTCCACCCGGGTTAGGGGAAGACCTAGTTCGTGGGATGGGTAAGGGGACTCCCCCAGCCCGGAGGTAGGAGAGTCTTGATCTAAGCTCCGCGATAGTCATGTTCCCGCAGTGGGAACATGAACTATCCACAAACGCCGCCTCAGCGTGCTGAGAGCCCAAACACGTGAGACAGCGATTGTGACCGTCAGCAGAGGACAGGGAACGACCGCATCCAGAAACGCACGGGTGGAAAGACATCTTGAAAAAGACGGCACGTCACCCGTGAACTCTTTTTGTGAGGAAACGCTCTGTGCTGAAGCACTCAGGGGAACCGCGACAGCGCACGGGGATATAGTGCAGCCCGTGCCTGTACTCAAACAGGAAAAACGCCCACCCAGACCAACAGGTTGCTGTGATAACAGCAGTTTTTCTCTGTATCACAGAGGCAGCTGAAGAGTCAGCGCGGTCCCGCTGAAAGGTGCCGTTTCTCCAACACGCGTCCTCCTCTGGTTCTCTCCGGTCTTGTAGTCTCTTGCTTAGATAGCAGCGAAAAAGTTTTACTCGAATGAGTGAGTCCTTCATGTGCCAGTGTGGCTCCGAAGTGAATGACAGCGTGCATTCGCTCTCGCTTCCTGTTTATACCCGCGGCGCGGGGCGGGGCGCGAGATGCAAATCTCGCACGCCAATTGTCCATTGGCCGGTTCTAGATAGCTCGAAGCTGATAGGGGCTCCCAGAAGTGATCCCAATTCGTCGGTACGTCCGACGTACGTCGAACGTGACCGACTGAATGGGAACTCAAGGTATCTTAGTCAAGTTTTAGTCGACTAAAAGTCTCGTCATTTTAGTCTAGTTTTAGTCAAAAGACAACTCAAGGTATCTTAGTCAAGTTTTAGTCGACTAAAAGTCTCGTCATTTTAGTCTAGTTTTAGTCAAAGGAAAACTCAAGGTATCTTAGTCAAGTTTTATTCGACTAAAAGTCTAGTAATTTTAGTCTAGTTTTAGTCAAAAGACAACTCAAGGTATCTTAGTCAAGTTTTAGTCGACTAAAAGTCTCGTCATTTTAGTCTAGTTTTAGTCAAAAGACAACTCAAGGTATCTTAGTCAAGTTTTAGTCGACTAAAAGTCTAGTCATTTTAGTCTAGTTTTAGTCAAAAGACAACTCAAGGTATCTTAGTCAAGTTTTAGTCGACTAAAAGTCTCGTCATTTTAGTCTAGTTTTAGTCAAAAGACAACTCAAGGTATCTTAGTCAAGTTTTAGTCAAAAGATAACTCAAGGTATCTTAGTCAAGTTTTAGTCGACTAAAAGTCTCGTCATTTTAGTCTAGTTTTAGTCAAAAGACAACTCAAGGTATCTTAGTCTAGTTTTAGTCAAAAGACAACTCAAGGTATCTTAGTCAAGTTTTAGTCGACTAAAAGTCTCGTCATTTTAGTCTAGTTTTAGTCAAAAGACAACTCAAGGTATCTTAGTCAAGTTTTAGTTGACTAAAAGTCTCGTCATTTTAGTCTAGTTTTAGTCAAAAGACAACTCAAGGTATCTTAGTCAAGTTTTAGTCGACTAAAAGTCTCGTCATTTTAGTCTAGTTTTAGTCAAAAGACAACTCAAGGTATCTTAGTCAAGTTTTAGTCGACTAAAAGTCTCGTCATTTTAGTCTAGTTTTAGTCAAAAGACAACTCAAGGTATCTTAGTCAAGTTTTAGTCGACTAAAAGTCTCGTCATTTTAGTCTAGTTTTAGTCAAAAGACAACTCAAGGTATCTTAGTCAAGTTTTAGTCGACTAAAAGTCTCGTCATTTTAGTCTAGTTTTAGTCAAAAGACAACTCAAGGTATCTTAGTCAAGTTTTAGTTGACTAAAAGTCTCGTCATTTTAGTCTAGTTTTAGTCAAAGGAAAACTCAAGGTATCTTAGTCAAGTTTTAGTCGACTAAAGGTCTCGTCATTTTAGTCTAGTTTTAGTCAAAAGACAACTCAAGGTATCTTAGTCAAGTTTTAGTCGACTAAAAGTCTCGTCATTTTAGTCTAGTTTTAGTCAAAGTCAACTCAAGGTATCTTAGTCAAGTTTTAGTCGACTAAAAGTCTCGTCATTTTAGTCTAGTTTTAGTCAAAAGACAACTAAAGGTATCTTAGTCAAGTTTTAGTCGACTAAAGGTCTCGTCATTTTAGTCTAGTTTTAGTCAAAAGACAACTCAAGGTATCTTAGTCAAGTTTTAGTCGACTAAAAGTCTCGTCATTTTAGTCTAGTTTTAGTCAAAAGACAACTCAAGGTATCTTAGTCAAGTTTTAGTCGACTAAAAGTCTCGTCATTTTAGTCTAGTTTTAGTCAAAGGAAAACTCAAGGTATCTTAGTCAAGTTTTAGTCGACTAAAATTCTCGTCATTTTAGTCTAGTTTTAGTCAAAAGACAACTCAAGGTATCTTAGTCAAGTTTTAGTCGACTAAAAGTCTCGTCATTTTAGTCTAGTTTTAGTCAAAAGACAACTCAAGGTATCTTAGTCAAGTTTTAGTCGATTAAAAGTCTCGTCATTTTAGTCTAGTTTTAGTCAAAAGACAACTCAAAGTATCTTAGTCAAGTTTTAGTCGACTAAAAGTCTCGTCATTTTAGTCTAGTTTTAGTCAAAAGACAACTCAAGGTATCTTAGTCAAGTTTTAGTCGACTAAAAGTCTCGTCATTTTAGTCTAGTTTTAGTCAAAAGACAACTCAAGGTATCTTAGTCAAGTTTTAGTCGACTAAAAGTCTCGTCATTTTAGTCTAGTTTTAGTCAAAAGACAACTCAAGGTATCTTAGTCAAGTTTTAGTCGACTAAAAGTCTCGTCATTTTAGTCTAGTTTTAGTCAAAAGACAACTCAAGGTATCTTAGTCAAGTTTTAGTCGACTAAAAGTCTCGTCATTTTAGTCTAGTTTTAGTCAAAAGACAACTCAAGGTATCTTAGTCAAGTTTTAGTCGACTAAAAGTCTAGTCATTTTAGTCTAGTTTTAGTCAAAGGAAAACTCAAGGTATCTTAGTCAAGTTTTAGTCGACTAAAAGTCTCGTCATTTTAGTCTAGTTTTAGTCAAAGGAAAACTCAAGGTATCTTAGTCAAGTTTTAGTCAACTAAAAGTCTCGTCATTTTAGTCTAGTTTTAGTCAAAAGACAACTCAAGGTATCTTAGTCAAGTTTTAGTCGACTAAAAGTCTCGTCATTTTAGTCTAGTTTTAGTCAAAGGAAAACTCAAGGTATCTTAGTCAAGTTTTAGTCGACTAAAAGTCTCGTCATTTTAGTCTAGTTTTAGTCAAAGGAAAACTCAAGGTATCTTAGTCAAGTTTTAGTCAACTAAAAGTCTCGTCATTTTAGTCTAGTTTTAGTCAAAAGACAACTCAAGGTATCTTAGTCAAGTTTTAGTCGACAAAAGTCTCGTCATTTTAGTCTAGTTTTAGTCAAAGGAAAACTCAAGGTATCTTAGTCAAGTTTTAGTCGACTAAAATTCTCGTCATTTTAGTCTAGTTTTAGTCAAAAGACAACTCAAGGTATCTTAGTCAAGTTTTAGTCGACTAAAAGTCTCGTCATTTTAGTCTAGTTTTAGTCAAAAGACAACTCAAGGTATCTTAGTCAAGTTTTAGTCGATTAAAAGTCTCGTCATTTTAGTCTAGTTTTAGTCAAAAGACAACTCAAAGTATCTTAGTCAAGTTTTAGTCGACTAAAAGTCTCGTCATTTTTGTCTAGTTTTAGTCAAAAGACAACTCAAGGTATCTTAGTCAAGTTTTAGTCGACTAAAAGTCTCGTCATTTTAGTCTAGTTTTAGTCAAAAGACAACTCAAGGTATCTTAGTCAAGTTTTAGTCGACTAAAAGTCTCGTCATTTTAGTCTAGTTTTAGTCAAAAGACAACTCAAGGTATCTTAGTCAAGTTTTAGTCGACTAAAAGTCTCGTCATTTTAGTCTAGTTTTAGTCAAAAGACAACTCAAGGTATCTTAGTCAAGTTTTAGTCGACTAAAAGTCTCGTCATTTTAGTCTAGTTTTAGTCAAAAGACAACTCAAGGTATCTTAGTCAAGTTTTAGTCGACTAAAAGTCTCGTCATTTTAGTCTAGTTTTAGTCAAAAGACAACTCAAGGTATCTTAGTCAAGTTTTAGTCGACTAAAAGTCTCGTCATTTTAGTCTAGTTTTAGTCAAAGAAAAACTCAAGGTATCTTAGTCAAGTTTTAGTCGACTAAAAGTCTCGTCATTTTAGTCTAGTTTTAGTCAAAGGAAAACTCAAGGTATCTTAGTCAAGTTTTAGTCAACTAAAAGTCTCGTCATTTTAGTCTAGTTTTAGTCAAAAGACAACTCAAGGTATCTTAGTCAAGTTTTAGTCGACTAAAAGTCTCGTCATTTTAGTCTAGTTTTAGTCAAAGGAAAACTCAAGGTATCTTAGTCAAGTTTTAGTCAACTAAAAGTCTCGTCATTTTAGTCTAGTTTTAGTCAAAAGACAACTCAAGGTATCTTAGTCAAGTTTTAGTCGACTAAAATTCTCGTCATTTTAGTCTAGTTTTAGTCAAAGGAAAACTCAATATATTTTGTGGCAAAATAAGTTACATAAAATATATATAACCTGCATAATGTATGTGCCACAACACCACAGCTAACTGGTTGATTTACAGCGTAGATGCCTAAAATCAGCATTAGCTTATGAGACGATGGGCACAAATATTGATTTCGATCTTGATTCAGTTTGAATTCATATATATATAGCCTACTGTACATATAAGGGAAAATAAGTTTGCCTTTTAGCACTATTTTACACTTTTTTTGGGGTTATATTATATTTGCTTGCATTCTTTACTAATCACTATTATTAACATTTCAACATTTCACAAATAAGTAAGCAGTTATGATCTGCAATACTTTTTTGAGCAACTAGACTACATGTATATTTATTAAAGAGCCATACAGGCATCCAGTGGGTAATGGCATTACAAGTGAAAATTAGTATTTTTCCAGCCATAAAATGACTCTAATTTGCCTCTTTGCAGTGAAATTCTCTATTTTAACCTTAATTAATACACTAATTGTAATATAAATAATACAAATATTAGAAGAAAAATATTTTAAGTGGTCATTAATGGACCATAAGTATTGCACAAATAGTATTTAGTACCAAAAGATCTCCTCAAAATATTCAATAAATATTATTGAATTAAAATATAGGCTATTTATTTTTAAAATAGTTAAGGTGTATGGTCACATTTGACCACTAATGAGTATAAGTGTGACTTAATTAGTAAGGAATACCTGAGGGCTAAATACAAGAAAAACATTAATGTTAAAGGTCCCGTTCTTCGTGATCCCACTGTTCAAACTTTAGTTAGTGTGTAATGTTGCTGTTAGAGCATAAATAATACCTGTAAAATTATAAAGCTCAAAGTTCAATGCCAAGCGAGATATTTTATTTAACAGAAGTTCCCTTTCAAAGCCTACAGCGAACGGCCGGCTTGGACTACATCCTGGTACTTCCTTCATTAATTACGTCAGTAGAACAGACTAACCTCCGCCCACAAGAATACGCGAAAAAGGGGGCGTGGTCTTGTTGCTGTCCCACGTGGAGAAGAGGAAGTGTCGCGTGGAGAAAAGGAAGTGTTGCGTTTGAGTGTGTTTGTCGCCATGTCGTCGAGACGCTGTTATTTTCATCCCGGAGTCAAATCACCTTTGTTTGGTTTCCCAGAGACGCTGTAGAGATCATTGAGCGCATACATCTCCCGTTAAGAGGCGTGACCTTTCCGTGCTACGTTCGCTAAGCTGCGGTCAAATCACAACACGGGAACCGCTGGCACAATCAGAACTCGTTACGTATTTCTGAAGGAGGGACTTCATAGAATAAAGGAACTCATCAGCCGTTTTTAGGACAGTGAAAACAGCGGTGTACAGATGAGTAAATTGTGCTAAAAATACTGTGTTTTTTTACACGCGAAACATGAACACGTTATATTGCACACTGTAAACACAATCAAAGCTTCAAAAAAACACGAAGAACAGGACCTAAATTTAATTTTAACAATGTTGCATCTCTACCACTCTCCATAATATAAATACTGTAAATGTGGCTGATGTAATAATCAATGCACACTATGCTGTAGGCTACTGTTTACCAAAAATTGCTGCAAACACCTGTAAAGTGAAGCTGTTGTCTAACTTACGCGGCTTAAGCCATTCATATGTACTGACACAGCGCTAGAAGTATTGAGCGCTCCGGGAACACGTGACCACGCCGCGAGATGACAGGCTGGCACAACAGGAGGAGTCTGAGAGAGACCTGTACTCGAGCAACAGCGCAAACTCTTACGCAATATTTTGAACAGCTGAATATTCATCTCATGATGAAAAAGTAGAGACGATTGTAGACGAAAATGAAGAGAGATTTTATCTTAGTTTTTATTTTATGCAAAACATTTTAGTCTCGTCCTTTTTCGTCAACAATAATGCCTGTTAATTTAGTCTTAGTCAGCGTTTTTGGACATTGGTGCAGTCTCGTCATCGTCTCGTCTTCGTCATGGAAAAAAAAGGTCGTTGACGAACATATTTAGTCTCGTCTCGTCTGACGAAATTAACACTAGATCATAAAATTAAAAAAAAAAAATTATTTAAAAAAAAAATTGTACAAGTCGAAATTATGAGTTGGACTTATGAGATGAAAAGTCAAAAATATGACGAGTTGAAATTGACAAAAAGTCCAAATTATGATTTAAAAAGTCATAACCTAGCCATAATTAGCCCTAAAAATATTTTTTTTGTTAAACTTTTAATAAATTGCTGTAAAATTGTATACATTTCATGATTTAAATTAATTAGACACATTTTTGACAAATACAATTTAACTATTAAATTATGGCAAGTCAAATTTATGACTTAAAAAGTTGGAATTATGAGATGAAAAGTCAAAAATATGATTTAAAAAGTCATAACCTAACCATAATGAGCCCTAAAATCTTTGTTAAACTGAAAAAAAATTGCTAAGTCACACACACTACTGTTATATTTTATGGTATTTTCTTTAGAGCGTTTACACAGTAGATGATGTCAATTTAACTATTAAATTATGGCAAGTCAAATTTAGGACTTAAAAAGTTGGAATTATGAGATGAAAAGTCAAAAATATGACGAGTTGAAATTGACAAAAAGTCCAATTTATGATTTAAAAAGTCATAACCTAGCCATAATTAGCCCTAAAAATTATTTTTTTGTTAAACTTTTAATCACACACACTATATCTGGGTTTCTGATGTCCCCACAGTGTGTATGTGAAGTTTTAGCTCAAAATACCCCACAGATAATTTTCATAGCATGATCAAATTGTCTTTTTTTGAGGGTGAGCGATAACGATTTTGTGTGTGTCCCTTTAAATGCAAATGAGCTGCTGCTCATGGGGCGGAGCTTCAAGAGCTGGTGTTAGTAGCTCTGATGACCTCATGCAGACACACACTGAAACCGCTCAGCCTTTTATGTTCAAACCGGAGTCGGACAACGATGGAGAGACTCAAGAAGAAGTGACAACATGTAGAATGAGACGGGACGTTTCTGATTGGCTAGTTGATGAATGTATGAGTTCTCTTCAAGTCATTGATTTGCATATTTGGGGGCGGGGTTTATGTCAATTTTAGGGTTAGTGATGTCAACAGGCTCGTTGTAGTCCCTTCCAGCCGGTTATTAGTCCTTAAAAAGTGATTTTGTTTCAAAGAAAATATCTCCCTTTGCTTTGAACTTTGAGCGTCGTAACTTTGCAGATGTTGTTTATGCTCAAACAGGAACATTACACACTAAACACAGTTAAAAAAAGTCAAATCATAGTCAACCACCCCTTTAAAAGGTCTTCATTTGACCGACTACAATTTAAGACTTTAACAATTTAAGAGCAGAATCAATATCATGGCATTAATTTAGGGACATGTGATTTCTGCAGTGGGTACAAAATAACAGAATCCATTCATAAAAAAAAAAATTTATTGTATAAGAATGTCACAGAGTCTGATTTCATTATTTTAAAAAAAAAAATTTACAAGTCGAAATTATGAGTTGGACTTATGAGATGAAAAGTCAAAAATATGACGAGTTGAAATTGACAAAAAGTCCAAATTATGATTTAAAAAGTCATAACCTAGCCATAATTAGCCCTAAAAATTATTTTTTTGTTAAACTTTTAATAATTTGCTGTAAAATTGTATACGTTTCATGATTTAAATTAATTAGACACATTTTTGACAAATACACTTTAACTATTAAATTATGGCTAGTCAAATTTATGACGTAAAAAGTTGGAATTATGAGATGAAAAGTCAAAAATATGATTTAAAAAGTCATAACCTAACCATAATGAGCCCTAAAATCTTTGTTAAACTAAAAAAAATTGCTAAAGCATCAAGTCACACACACTATGGTTATATTTTATGGTATTTTCTTTAGTTTACACAGTAGATGATGTCAGGATGAACAAAGTTTACCACGTGACCCGTGTGTCCCTCTCTGCAGTTCCTCCCTTTGACCAGCAGGTGTCAGTGTCTCAGGATTTGAGACTGAGCATCATTTGTTTAAAGTGTAAGTGGCTTCACTACATCTTTACCTGGAGCAAAGCTTTAGTGCTTTGGTGTCGTCCCTCTTCCAGAGGCGTGGAGAAGAAGGACCAGCAGCTGCTCTTTCACTGCAGATCCACTGGAACTCCTGCTCTAACACTGAAGACACTATTCACTGACATGTATGCGCTTTAAAACATCATATATCAACCGCTAATCTATCCATCCATCCAATCTACACGAACCACGTGAACACACACGCTCCAGTAGTCTCACACTGTCTGAACACGTACATGACTGGGGAAGGGATGCGTTCATGGA
>CM042243.1:5265881-5453381 GCA_023566225.1 Romanogobio albipinnatus | reverse complement strand
TAACGGTGCTAGCGCACTTACAGTGATTCTGTTTACAGAGAATCAGCGATGCTCCTCATTTAAAACTTGTTTAATAAAGCTGGTACATTATATTTTATTTACAGTGTATTATTATTAAAGGTAATATTAAAGGTTAAATGTTACCCAGGTTAATAGAGATGCACAATATTGCAAAAATCTGATATGGCAATATTGTTTGTTTTCTGCAATATATAATGCAATATGAAAAACAATTTCACCAGATGACTTAAATAGCTTTATTTGGAAATAACTAATCATTCTAGAATGATTGGTGCGATTTTGTAGGAGTGTGCGTCTGCATAGAAAATAATAAATTGCAAGCATAGATATACAAATGGAACAAAAATATGAAATAAAGAGTGCCTCATGTTTTCCAGGTAAGTCTAATAGCATTTAGGAACAGAATAAGGGTATATAGAGTAATCAACTGTAAAATAACACTGCATAGTCTTTACTGTATACATCAGATATAATGAATCCTGGTTAAAGCTACAAAACAGATTTTTCTTTGTATTTGGATGTTTTATTAGCACTAATGACAGACCGCAGCAGTTTATTAGGCTGTTTTCACTATAAGAGATCAACTATGATCCCTATAGCCTACTTGACTTCACATAGGGCTATACTCCAATGTCACCACCATGAATAGGTATGAATGATAAAGCAATGTATTGTGCAGCCCTACAAGTTAATGTTCATGGCTTTAATGCATCACATTACATGTGTGTTCATTACAGTATGTCAGGTTGTGTGTAGCTTTTAGGGATGGGCATTTGATTAAATTTTCATAGTCGATCGTCGGGAGAATTAACGATGGACTATCGATTAATCATTAATATTTTTTATAATAAAATTAATTATTTAACTTTTATAATTCAAAAATGCAATGAATACAAAAATACAGCGTGTTTTTCCTCGATGAGACCTTTATTACAAGATCAACTTATGGTAGACAGTTAAACAACGTTCAGTTCAGCAAACAGGACATATATGCGCGTGGATATGCGGTGCTCTAAAGCAGCGGATCCTGCAGCTGCGAGCTGGCGTTCTTACACAGAGACCTCATTTGTTCCAAAATAATAATAATAAAAAAGAATCATGTTAAACAATAACTTAAACAAAAAACATAATACTTAGATCTGACAGGTTTTGTCAACATGTACTAACTCAAAACTGGCAGGCTTTCTGACAGGAAGACGCTTTAGTTTCAGCCGTACTCAAAGGCCGTGCACAGCCCAGTTGCACGTCAATCCATTTCCGACGATCTTGGTTTGCTTCTTATTTATTAAATATACAGGCAAATAGTGTATGAAACATTGATCAAAATTAAAATACAATTTATTAGGGATGCACCGATATGAACATTTTGGCCGATACCGATAACCGATAATTCTTTATATTTGAAAGCCGATAACCGATATGTTGGCCGATAAATCTAAATACAAATTTTAATAAACTTTGAGAGCCTGATTACAAAAACAAAAGGCTCACCATTAAAAGCCATGTCCCAAACACTTCAACATAAATCAAACCTATACAGTACAGTAGCCCATTTGAACCAGTGTAAGATTCCTTACCTTTTCACATTAATTTTACACTCCTATGGCCAACTTACTTTATAAAAAAAAAATGTTAACACTTTACAATAAGGTTGAATTTTTGTTAGTATTAGTTAACCAACAATGAATGAACAATACTTCAACAGGATTTATTCATCTTACTTCATGTTAATCTCAACATATTCAGACCCAAAGTTGTGTGTGTTAACATTAGGTATGCACTGTAAATGGACTGTTAATAAACACAAACATTTTATTACTAAAATAAACAAAGGTTATTGCTCTCTGTTTGTTCGTGTTAGTTAATGCATTAACAAATGAGACCTTATTTGTAAAATGTTATAATAATGCTTCTGTGTTTTTGAAAAAAATATGTTTAATATTAGTCTAGTCTATTAGGAATAATGTTGCTGTTTGAGAGTGCGCACTGAAGCTGGAGAGAATGAACGAACAACCACAAACTGAAGCGCTTAGAAGGTTAATTAACAACTAAACGCATCATATATGAGAACAATCAGATATTTATACAAAATAAATATAATATTACAACTTATTTTTGCACAAAATCATGCATAGGTGAAGGCTTATAACTCCTGTGGATGCTCTTCCCCTGTTTGAGCGCGCGCTGAAACTGAAGATGATCACCGGTACAGTGAAGCACTGCGGGTTATTGACTTAACCAAACGCATCCTATATGACATTAATCAGATGTTTATACTACAAAAACGTAATATTACGACTTGCATATGCTTAAAATGACGCAAATGCACAAGCAAACTTGACTGTGCTGGTCAGAATGCGTTGCGGACGCTTCCCACAACAGCGCTGAAACACAACAACTAAACCCAGAGAATTCACAACGTTTTATAACAGGAATATTCTCATCAGTGTTATGTATAGGACAGTCCCAGTAGTTATGAATGCTGTGGTTTTCTGTTTGAAATGCGCGCTGAAGCTAAAGACCGGTGAAGTGCTTTACTGCATCGTTAATTAACTCAACCAAACGCATCCTATATGAGATTACATACACAGAATAATAATAAATATAATATTACAACTTACAATGGCACAAAAGGCTGTGAATGCACAAGCGAACTTGACTGTGCTTGTCATGAAGGTGTAACTCCGTGGGCGCGCTCTTCCCTCAACTAACGCGCTGAAACACAACGCTCTTTTACAGCCGTCTCTATTCTCATTATCATTTTATGTAGATTATATTAGACTTGCGCTGCATATGTTGCACGTAACTGTATTTTCCTTTTCGAAGTGATTCCAATCCTATTTAGAGCAATTCGAACCCATCATGGTGGACAGCTCGTCTGTCTCAGCTGAAGGAAATAATATATTATCTATCGGCTTGAATATATATCGGTCAAATTTTCTTATTGGATCGATAACGATAACATCAAAAATAATCATTTATCGGCCGATAACGATATGTTGCCGATATATCGTGCATCCCTACAATTTATACAAAGCAAAATTAATTTTAAAGAAAGACTTTCTAGAAAACACAATTCAATTAAGTGCTCAAAATCCATGTCCCCAGACATATGCGCATCTGATTATGTGCCTTACTCATGCTGCTCACTTTTCATAATCAACATATGAAATTAAAAAATTATAATATTTTAACATAGCTTAACTATATTAAATAAATAGGCTACGTTTTCTTTAACCCTCTGTCCAACGAAGTTGTCTGCGCCTTCTGATGGATTTTTTCCTTTATGACAGCGCGGAAACAAATCATAATACTCCATAATGTCTAGCCATACTAAAGATCAGTGCAAGACATAATTATAATAAACAGTAAACTGTCTACTTTTATTCGTGTACACTCACAATAACGGCAAAGGCCGTGGATTCTGGGAACAGATTATTTTGCACTCCACTCCAAACACTGTCTTCATTTCAAAAATATATTTTGTGTACGCAAAGTTTTTCATTTCAAAAGCATTTCTAAACTCAGTTTATATTTCCAACAAACGAAATTCCAAGCCAGAATAACGAAGTGGTAAAAAAACTTCACCATGAAGATTCAAACATTGTATGTGGCAATGTGTCAAAGTGGATCGTTCTTTACAGATGATAGTATGTTTGGACAGAAGACGAGACAGAGTTCTTTATTAAATTCAACTATAGAATATAAAATGCCACAATTTATCATAACACCTCATATGTGCCGCTCAAGTATAAGGTGCCTTCCTTGCAATCAATGCTTGGATAACACACACGTCTCCTTCCATTAAAAATAATGGCGTGCGGTTGTAAAACTAGCCTGCGTAGCATCATTTTTGCAATGACTTATCACGAGAAGAGAAAAATTGTTTTAGTGGATCAGTTAATGGAAACGCTGTCATTTTGCAATTTTTTTTTATTGACCTCGCAAAATATCGCAAAAGTTTTGGGCAAATCTGTAATGGAAACGCGGCGAATGATGTAGTGGCAGGTTATGGTGATGTAGCTCAGCTGTTAAAGCGGTCAAAAGCGGAAAAAAATATATTTTAACAGCTGCTGCTTTCATTCTTCGCAGTGAGTTTCTACCAGTCTGGTGATGGTACGTCTAATGGAATTTGATATGCTGGTTCCAATAAATGTATCAGCCCTCAACAATCCTTAAGGGCAGAATATCCAACTCAATGGACTTGCAGATCCCTTGGGTAATTTTGTCTGCTCGTTGTGCATCACAGAGTCCGAGTCCGTGCTAACGCAGACTTCATGCACCGCCACCGACATTAAACAGGGGCGGACACACTGTGTTTAAGTGGAACATCATTTGAGTCGTGGCCGTGTTGTACTTATACACGGCATCGCAATGTTTGCAGTGAACTTCACCACACAGTGAAATTCATTTAATTGCTCCAAGACTCACACTACACAACGCAATCTGCATTAGATTAATCGATAACAAATTAATCTTTTATCGATCGTCGATTAATCATGCCCATCCCTAGTAGCTTTACACCTGTTTTATGAGGACACCGTTTTATGAGGACATCATAAGAACATGTTCTTGATGTTTGACTTGACTGAAGGATCTCAGTGTGTTGTGTTAGTTTGAGAATCCTGGTTTATGAGGACAGTAGTTTTACCGGGACACTGTGGTGCACATATATGGAACACTAGGATCGATACTGATAACACATAATTCACAGCTCATTTCGGCTAATACCAGTATCGAAAAATATTTGTGCTTGTTAGATTAAATATAATAATTGAAGAAGAAAAAAATAGCACCCTTGGGTGAAATTGGCTTTCAATATGTAATACTAAAATGAGTATTTATTTGTCTTTATTTTGTTTGGATTTTTATTTGCTCTTCTTCTTTTTTTTTCCAGATGATAACTGAGAAGAATCAGATTAAACCAAACAAGATACAGTAACTCTAAAGGTATCCAAGAAGGTAATGTAATAAATGAGTTATTCCTTAAAGAATTGAACAGATTTCAGTGCAGCTCAGAAACAGATTGTTTGCCGCAGTTATCAGTCACTGAATTATGATTGTGTGTGTAAAAAGTGAGTCAGGATCACTTACTGTGTAACTACCACAGACGCAATGTATCGTATCACTCTCATACACACAAATACTGGAGCTCAGGTGCCGTCCAAATGTGTCTAGTGACCAGTGTCCCGGTAAAACTAGTGTCCTCATAGACCAGACTTCTGTCAAACTAACACAACACACTCAGTCAAAGTCAAACATCAAGAACATGTTCTTATGATGTCCTCATAAAACGGTGTCCTCATAAAACATTTGGAAGACACACACACAACATGACGTACTATAATGAACACGCATGTAATGTGATGCATAAAATCCATTAACATTACCTTGAAATATTGATTTGAAATTGAACTATTTTGTAATTTTGTATATTATCTCAAATCAATGTTTCACATGCAAATATTTATTGATGGGTAGTTATGTATGATTATCTGATTATCCTGTCCATGTTTATTTTGTATTAATTACTGGCTGACTGTACATTATCCCTTTGATATATTCCATATATTATGTTTTTAGGTAAAGTGTTTCTGTATATAACACTTTATTTCATATGTTCAGATAAGCCGTCAGACCCAGCTGTCATCAGGCAGTGATGATTGTGCTGCTCTTACTGTGGGACTACATGAGGTAAGTGAGAGTTGAATGAATGAGCAAACGAAGCAAACACACATGTGAGATCTAGGCTGTTCACATATTTACACCAGTGTTTCATGTCTAATTTGATGTTTTGTAGACTCTTTTGTTTTGTTTTTTCTTTTTGGAAATTAATATTAGGGATGCACCAATACGAAAATGTGGGCAGAGTTCGATAACTGATCGTTATTTGAAAGCCAATAACTGATATATTGACAGATGAATCTAAATCCAAATTTTGATATAGTGTGAGAGCCTGATTACAAAAACAAAAGGCTCATCATTAAAAGCCATGACTCAAACACTTTAACATAAATTAAACCTATACAGTACAGTAGCCATTCATTCTATTGGCTACAATACGTTTTTTTTTAATTAAATTAATTAACTTTCTTTATAAAAAAAAAAAAGGCAACACTTTACAATAAGGTTTTATATTGCTAGTGTTAGTTATGAACAATACTTCTACTGGATTTATTAATCTTGGTTAATGTTAATCTCAACATGTCTAGGATCCAGTGTTGTATCTGTTCATTTAGTGCACACTGTAAACTAGCATCAACTCACATATTTTATTAACTCACATTAACAAAAGTTTTGCTCTCTGTTAGTTCATGTTAGTTTATGCAATAACAAATGTATTGTAAAGTTTTACCCAAAACATCTAATGCCTTACAAATAATAATAAATTAAATTAAATTAAAATGCAAGTCATGGCCAACGTTACTTAGGCTACATATAAAGAATCTAAATGCTTGTGCCATGGATAAATCAAATCAAATGGACAATAAGGGAATTATTTTACTCATATTGTTGATGAAAATGATACAAGAACAATAAAAGTACTAGTTCTGATAAATAATGCATCAATATTTTTGAAAACATATTAACATTTTTAATATTACAGTAATATTATGCGTGTTTAATATGACGGTTTAAAATAACATGTGTTTGAGCTGCGTGCGCTAAAGCTGAAGAGCTGAATGAACATCCATAAACCCAAGCGCTTTTGTTTAGCTCAATGGAACACAACCTATATATGATCAATTAGGTATTTATACAAAATAAACACAATACTACAACTTATACTTGCACAAAATCATGCATAGATGAACTTGAACTAAGTTATGTATTAAAACTCCTGTTGTGGACGCACGGCAACTAAACCCAAAGGATTCACAGCGTTTTATTGCAATAGTTTTCTCATTATAATGTCATTTATATATGACAGTCCCAATTATTGTTATTAATGTTCTGCATTGAAGTCAAGGGCTTCAGCGGTACAATGAAGCCCTTTGCTTGAGAGTTATGTGAGATGGTGGTCCAGTGGGATAAACCACTGAACTGATATGCAGAAGGTTGCTGGTTCGATCCCAGTGGTCACCACCAGTGTGTCCTTGAGCAAGGCACTTTACTCCATGTTGCTCCAGGGGGATTGTCCCTGTAATAAGGGCACTGTAGCGTCGGCCAAATGCATAAATGTAAATGTATTTAACTAAAGGAAACACATCCTATATAAGAGAAATCAAAGGTTTATACTACATAACTTTACTATCACGACTTATAGCACAAATTGATGCTAATGCACAAGTGAACTTGACTTTGTTTGTCAAAATGTGGAACTCCTGTTGTGGACTCGCTCTTCCCACAACAGCGCTGAAGCATGGCAACTAAACCCAAAGGATTCACAGCGTTTTACTGCAATAGTCTTCTCATTATAATGTTATGTATATATGACAGTCAATTATTATTGTTCTGCATTGCTGTTTGAGCGCGCGTGTGGAAGAGATGATCAACTGTAGGCCTACAGTGAAGCACTTTACTGCAGCGTTCAGTAACTCATCCTATCTGAGATAAATCAGATATACACAACATTTAAAAAATATTACAGCTTACAATTCCACAAAATGCTGCGAATGCACAAACAAACTCTCCCTGTAACACCACGCTGATTGTGATGCACCTTGACTGTATCTTCCTTTTTAAAGCGATTCAAACATTTCAAAACCATCATGATGAACAGCGCACATCTGAAGCGGAAGGAAATAATCCATTATTTATTAGTCTTAATATATCGGTCTCATTGTTATTATCAGATGGAGTCCAGTGTCTGTGCTGCTTCATTCGGATAATCTCTGAATCTTTGTCTGTAGTTGAATGTTTATCTCTTCTTTCTTTACCTTGCTTTCAGGTGAGCCCTGAGAAGGACCGGTTCTCATTGGATGATCAAGACTGTGCTGAGATGGTAATAAA
The DNA here is from genome assembly GCA_023566225.1 of Romanogobio albipinnatus. Lineage (NCBI taxonomy): Eukaryota > Metazoa > Chordata > Actinopteri > Cypriniformes > Gobionidae > Romanogobio > Romanogobio albipinnatus. The sequence goes on along the minus strand of CM042243.1, from coordinate 5,445,407 downwards.
AAGAGCATTGCATCATTTTAGAAAATGCTAGTTTAGTAAGAACTTTTTCTTGTGTTTTTACTGATATGATTTGTCAAAACAATTCCATTTACACTTGGCCACATAAATGGGCCTTTGCAAAACGAATTTAAAACCGATCTTTAATTCCCACGCTATACACTGGTTTAACGGTGTTCACGTCATCGTAAAACTACCGCTTTCCTCACTCGATCAGCTCATGATCTGGCATTGTCCATGCCCCGTTTCACAGCCAATGAATGCAGTGAACTCCAGCCCTGCATGTGCCTTGAGTTTAACACGCAGCAAGCACCACTTACACTCTATTTTCACATTTGCATTATATCCAACATTTTTGTGGACAGTTGATTACAGTATTTCACCCCATTTGTAATAAGATGCAGTTTTCACTGAAACTGCAGGCTTCTGCCAGTAACAGCTTAAGCGACGAAATTAAGAAAGAAGTATAGTAAAATAATATATTCATTATATAATAGGGGTGTAACGGTACACGTATTCGTATTGAACCGTTTCGGTACAGGGCTTTCGGTACGGTGCACGCGTGTACCGAACGGTTATGAATGTAATCTTTAACAGTTAACGGCTTGTTGTAAGCGCGGAACACACTTCAACCCGAGTTCCCACACGAACATATTAAGTATTCAGTCCATTTTATCACGAAATGCAAACGATAAATGACGTTTTGATGCTCTTTAATGTGGCGTGACTGAACACAATTAAAGTGGCCGCGCGGCACGCGCGCGTGAAACGTTATCGAACGGTTATGAATGTAATCTTTAACAGTTAACAGTCGGCTTGTTGTAAGCGCGGAACACACTTCAATCCGAGTTCCCACACGAACATATTAAGTATTCAGTTCATTTTATCACGAAATTCAAACGATGACGCTCTGTGGCCTGACTGGTCACTGATCACAGTTCAAGCGGCCGCGCGACACGCACGCGCGTGAACGCAATCATCTGTGAAGGCGATCGATCATCTCTTAATAAAGAATAAACATGAATGACGATCTGAAGGTATGCTGAGGATACATTACAACTTACTGTCATGTATATATGTGGTGTAATTGCTAAATCAGTGTTTCAACGGCAGAAAGACGTCAATATAACTGCTTGTAAACTAAACAATGTCATGTAACGTTAGCATCACATTTACCCCAGGCAGTCATTCAGTGTCCAGACTTTTATTCACTAGAGAAATCAACTCTTTCGCTAAATATATGCCTTATATTAGCCGTTATATTCATTATATTCTACTTAACCTGTTAGTGATGTCTTGATTATTTCATGCATGTTAAATAAACCTGTCATGAAAATGACACTCACTGTATATAAATTATTATATTTCAACAACGGTTTGGAGAAAAAAACTATTTTATAATTAGATTTAGAAGTTAATGCAAAAATGTGAAGTTATGTGAAGTTTACATGTTTGCACACAATGTGTTATTTGAGTGTTGATTATTATACATAAAAATAAATAGCAGCTGAATTACGGCTAGTAGTTTGGGCTCTGTGGTTAATCTTTAATATTAATGTACAAGTAAGGGATCCCTATATCATTTACATAAATATCTTAAATAAACTTTTAGATATAATTTAATTCATTCAAGGACAGACACTTTTTTTCCCCAGTAAACCACTGTTAAATATAAAAAATAAATAAAAAGCAATTTTGTAAATCTGCTGTACCGAACTCGTACCGAACCGTGACTTCAAAACCGAGGTACGTACCGAAACGTCAGTTTTGTGTACCGTTACACCCCTATTATATAATATACATTTTTCATTGGCAGTATTAGTATATTAGTATCTTAGCAACAATTCTAATAATAGTGATCTAAAAGTATTATAGTTATTATGGTAACACTTTACATTTACAATAAGGTTGTATTAGTTAACATTAGTTAATGCATTAGTTAACATGAACTAATCATGAACAATGCCTGTAGCTTTACTGTTTTTGTAAGGTTATCTTACTGTACATATTTACATTAGTTTACACAGCAGTTGACACACACTATGGATGAATATTTCTAACTCACCATCTTACGCTAAAGGTAAAAATGCTGTTGTGTACCTTATCAACATTATTAAACAAAGCATGTATATTATTGGATTTTGAGAACCTTATTATCGCGTGTACAGTATTTCAACATTAACTGATGCGTTAACATTTGTAGGTTCATTAAATAATAATAAATGCTTTGTTAATGACAAGTCATGTTGATAAAGAGTCTACAAATGTTAGTAACACATCAGGTAATGTTGAAATAGTATACACTTTACAACAAGGGTAACAAAATCCATTAATAAATGCTTTGTTGAATGTTAGTAATGATAGTAAAGTGCGTATAAACATGAACTCTGTTGATGTTTAGATGGTTTCCACTTTAGAATTATGTTTGCCAACAGCCCAACATCAATGGCTTAATATTAAATAATGTTGATAAGGTACACAACAGAATTTTTACCTTTAGAGTAAGATGATGAGTTATAAATGTTCATTTTAAGCCAGTGGTTTTAAGATTTCTAAACATTCCTTTTGCCATTAATTGCAATAATCAGTTATCAATAATCTGACTTTTGCACTTTTATATAGTGAAACTTTTCTAGAAGAACATTAATGGAATCAGTGTTGCACCAACATTGTAATTCTGGCCTATACCAATAAGTTGATCATGTTCATGTTGGTCAAAAACTTAAAAAGGAGGTGTTAAATATAACATTTAATCTCCAGAATAATATTTTGAATGTCATTTGAAATGTGATTTTCTTTTAGATATCAGGTTGTATAACCAGTTTAAGATCTAGATACAGGTTTGAGTTATATCTGAGTTTCTGATCAGTGTATAACTGATTTCTTCCAGGTGTTCAGAAGATGCCCATTGAGAAAGCCACTGAAGTTTCTCAAGGTACCTGAGGTTTAAATCAGAATACCTCCATCAGTGTAAGTACAGGAGCTCTCATATAGTTAGAGCTTACTAAGGCATGTGTTCTTCTGTACAGACAATGACAGCGAGGCAGAAATTGAAAGGACAAAACGTGTGCTGGTCAAATGCTGAAGTTACAGCTGTAATTGAACATTTTAAGGCTCATATAGCCAAAGGAGAACTGGCCACACTGACTGTAAGACCGCAGTGTAAGACCGCTGAGGATCCTGTTTTGGGAAAGCGCAGTGGACAAAACACAAGATATTTTGTAAGAAATCGAGGAATTGCCTTGAAAAGCAAAGCCTAAAATAAGTGATGTTACATCATGTGTCTCATTTGATGCTGGATTATTATTTTGGTTGTTGGTTTTGTTAGTTTCAATCTGTAGCTTGACTTATGTAGGGCAGCAGAACATACTAAGAGCTCACTTTATACATCTAGAAGTTGAACTGTTCTTTGAAGAACTAGTATTATTATAATATTCAAAACTATTATTGATCTGACTGCATTGGCACTATATGAGAACTGAAGTGAGCTGGACGATGACATGAGCGTTTTCTCCAGAGCTGCTATAGATCATGGGCGTCGGAACCATTGTATGTGCGGGACAAGACCCACCCACTTTTTACGATCAATGATACCATCTGTAATTCAGCACATGTCTGTTCACCGACCCCTAACCATTATTAAACACATCTTAGGTGCTTTATTTCAACTTTTCTAATATTTTCTTCATTTCTATTGGAAATAAATGCCTTTCCGATCTGATATGTGATGGGAAAAGGGGGTAGAGTGATTTCGGCAAAAGGCGGATTCGGACCGCGGGTCGATTTGCGCCAACTTGATGGCATGCGTCTCACCCCTGCACTGCTGCTCTCACTGAGATGGTGATTTCCATTATTTTGTCTGGCCCAACCAGACATTTAGCAAACAAGGCGGTATATTTGCACTTAATGTAAATGGCATCTACTCCAGTAAATATTTTCTGACAGGACCCACCCACATTTGTTTTGCTTCCGGGCCCATGCTATAGATGATATGAACTAAAGGAATAACTGATGATTTCTACAACACAACTCAATCAACACTGAACAATGACACTATACTCTTCTAGAGCTGCTCTACAGCCCAAACTAACTTCATAATCAAATATAATTTTAATAAATGTAATATAATACATCATTTTCCTGTTATCACTGTTTTCCTGTAAGCTGCTTTGAAACTTGACTCTACAATTGTGCAGAATTGTCGTTTTGGGTCAAGCGTCCCTTATAAGTCGTTTCTCTACATGCTGCAGCATTTATTGCATGTCGAGTGAGTTCATTTAATATATGTCAAAGCTGTCTCATATGTCTAATGACTGATTTCAGATGTGCCTGTTTCCAAATGGGCTGTTTTGTCAATCTTTCCGAAGCTTTGTAATGATGCTGTACACTTTCCTCTTAAAATGGCATGACATGATGGTATCACATGGTAAAACTGGAAAAACTCAATGTTTTTGTTAATATTTTAAGTCATAATTAAAGCACTTCTAAAACACTTTGGTCCCTGTAATGATGTACGTTTTTTTGTGTAATGTATTGGAGATCCGGTCCTCTTAAATCACCTTAGTCTTGGTAATGAACCATATCATCAGGTGTGTGTGTGGGTATTTACCATTGAACACACACGCCCTTATAATGTTGGATTGTGCAGTTGTGTATTGTGTTTAAAGGTCAGTACTCTTAAATCACCTTAGTCTTGGTAATACGCAGTGTTTTCAGGTTAGTGTGTGTGTGTGGTCATGTACCAGTAAAACACACTGGCCCCCGTAATGTTGGATTGTGCAGTTGTGTATTGTGTTTAAGATCCAGTCCTCTTAAATCACCTTAGTCTTGGTAATGCACTATGTTGTCGCGTTTGTGTGTGTGTGTGGTCATGTGCCTGTAAAACACACTAGTCCCTGTAATCCACTGAAATTACATATTTTGTGTATTGTAAAACGAGTGTCCTCATAATCCGGTCGGGCCCCAAAAATCACAATTATGTCATAGGCGGGAACATTTCAGGGTGGGCGGGAATGTCCTTGTGTACCACCAAAATATCATATTGTCATATTTTCTGTTCTGTTGTGTGTATAGACTATTTTGAGTCAGATTTGTGATCTGCAGATTAAAACATAATTTTTGATAGTTTTATCATCACTGTAGGGCACTGGGAAAGGGGTGTCCCTTTAAACCACCACCATACTGGTTTGGCCATCAAAGTCCTTCTATACCACAAAAACAAGTATGTGTGTGTGTGTGCGTGTGCGTGCGTGCTTGTGTGTGTGTGTGTGTGTGTGTGTGTGCGTGCAGGTGTGTGCCTGTGTGTCAGTGTGTGTGTGTGTGTGTGTGTGTGTGCAGGTGTGTGTGTGTTTGTGAAATGTGTGTGTGTGTGTGTGTGCAGGTGTATGTCTGTGTGTGTGTGTGTGCGTGTGCGTGTGTGTGTGTGTGTGTGTGTGTGTGTGTGTGTGTGTGTGTGTGTGTGTGTGTGTGTGTGTGTGTGTGTGTGTGTGTGTGTGTGTGTGTGTGTGTGTGTTTGTGTGCAGGTGTATGTCAGTGTGACTGTATGTGTCAGTGTGTGCGTGTATGGAGGGTTATGGAAATACACACACAGTTTTTATATAAAGTTAATTATAAATACTATAGACAACCCCAAACCCTGAAGAATAACTGCATTTATGAATCCGATCTGATTTTCCAGGGTTTTCTGAGATTTTCTGGGACACTTTAGTCCCCGAACTATAGCAGTAAAAGTACAAATGGCTCCATAATGCAGCGAGACACTGTGCGTCCTGAAAAACTGCAGCATAAAGAGAGACCGGGTGTGTAATTCAGTTTCCTGATGCAACACGACAGTCACACACTAGCAGAACAAGAGTGTGTTCACTGCAAATGACAAAGAAAGATGTGAACTGTGACTGTAAACACGAGTCCTGGTGCTGAATAATGGACCAACAAAACTGGAGGGTTGATATGAAAGAGTGCCCTGAAACCAGTGATTATCGTTTATAAAGTCTTAAATATGGATATTTTTCTTACACAAACGCTTGGCTTGGCTTCAGAAGGCCTTTATTAACCCCTAGAGCCGTGTGGAGCAGTTATATGATGGATAGATCCATTTTTATGGACTTCAAAATCTCAGGCTTTATTCACTGCCATTATAAAGCTCAGAAAAGCCAGGACATTATTAATATAACTCTGATTGTGTCATACAGAAGAATGTCATACACACCTGGGACGGCTTGAGGATGAGTAAATCATGGGCTAGTTTTTATTTGGGGTGAACTATCCCTTTAAGACGCACGCATGCAGCGCGAGTGCCATCTACAGGACGCATCTGAGATCCACAGCTAATATTCAACATTTTGGGGAAGTTTTTAAAGACATTCTCCGCCTAATAAAGTTTACACAATGCGTTTCTCTAAAAATGTGAAGAGCATCTCAGCATGTGGAGCTGGCAATGATCACACATTTATTTTATTCCTGTTATTCCACAGACGTCTGAGGAGCGAGAGAGCGTTTCGTTTGTTTAAACAACTGTACGCCTGTTTATTTTTGCACTATGTGTCTCAGACTTTGATATATAATATTCATAATATTTCCATGTGTGCCTGCCTAAAATTAAAGTTTATTTAATAAAGTTTCCTAAACCGTGTAAGTTAGTGTTGTTTCAATACCAATACTGATGTAATAACACTACAACATGAATAAATGCGTCTATTTTTACATGAATAAATATAATAAGGTATGGTATAATTAATGACATCCCCATCTTATTTCATTTTAAATGGTCAACATGTGAGAAAACATTTTTGATTAAGAAGAATGTTTCTAATGTATTTATTGTTCTATGAAAGCTTGTATTTTTTTCAACTTAACAAAGTAACTCAAAAGCAATCAAACATAAAAAGTGTCATCTCTCTCTCAGTCAGACGGGTTGTTTTATCCGCTCTGTGTGTGTGTGTGTGATGCCGGTATGAGTTTACTGTTGTAGTCACATGTTCACATTCCTGTGGGATTTGATGGCTTGAGGCTTTAGTTTAGTGAACAGTGCCAAAATAATATCTGAAAGGTCATCGGTCATCTCTCTGTGCTTTAATATACAGTAAGAAAACTTAATAATGAAAATAAATAATGCCCAAAGTCTCAGATTATATGTGGTATGTGGACATAGCAATGCCAAAACTGGAGACTCACCCTTAAAGGAACACGCCGACATTTTGGGACTTTTATCTTGTGCACCGCATCCCCAGAGTTAGATAAGTCCATACCATTCTCATCTCCGTGCGTGCCATAAAGCCCAGAGTATACTTCACCTTTTTTTTTCTATGCTCTACCAGACATCGGAGGGCAGCACTGAGTCCTGTCATCAACGGGACATTCGCTGGGCATGATCGGAGAAGAACTGTAGTGCATCCACTATTGCAACATAGTTTGGAAGAAACAATGAAGAATCAAAAATTCTCTCTCTTTTTTTCAAGCGTGTTGTTTTTAAACCGGTCTTTGCACACTCTTTTTCGACGGCTGAACACTGTGCTCAATACTGTGCGTATTGCCACCTAATGGACTCTTCTGTACTGCTGGCGCATGCGCTGTTGCATGCGGACTGTCCGCGCGGTCTCGAAATTTGGGCTGCGCGTAGACGGGGTGTGCGGCCGGTGCACAAACGTGGACGGCCGAAGTATACCCGGGCCTTAACTCTGTCTGACGCACACACCGTTAGCCTAGCTTAGCACAAAGACTGGAGGTAAATGGCTCCAGCTAGCCTACTGCTCAATAAGTGACAAAATAGCACCAACATTTTCCTATTTACATGTTGTGATGTGTATAGTTACATCGTGTACTAAGACACGGAAAATTAAAAGTTGTGATTTTTCTAGACTGATATGGCTAGGAACCATGAGCGTCGGAAGCAAAAAAAATGTGGGTGGGTCCTCAGAATTTTTTTTACTGGAGTAGATGCCAATAAGTACAAATATACCACTTTGCTTGCTAAGCGAACAGTTTGGAAATACAAAATTACGGGAATCGCCATATCATTGAGAGTGGCAGTAGTGTAGGGGTAAGATGCACGGCATCTAGTATTGACACAAATCGACCCGCGGTTCGAATCCGCCTTTCGCCGAGTTCAATCTTCTCCCTTTTCCCATCACATATCAGATCGGAAAGGCATTTATTTTCAATAAAAATGACGAAAATATTAGAAAAGTGGAAATAAAGTGTCTAACATGTGTTTAATAATAAGTGATTATCGATTAGGGGTAGGTAAACAGACATGTGCTGAATGTTAGAGACAATAAAAGTGAGTGGGTCCAATATCATTGATCGTAAAAAGTGGGTGGGTCTTGTCCCACCCACAAACAATGGTTCCGACGCCCATGCTAGGAACTATACTCTCATTCCTGCGTAATAATCAAGGAACTTTGTGCCGTCCCATGAGTGCAGCGGCGCAATGATATGCAGGCTAACTTCTGTCAACATTACCAACGTGACAACCTGCTTACACAGAGAGCGTGCTGGGACTATTTTCAGGCGCTGCGTCGGTCTTAGTACACAATGTAACTATACACATCACAACATGTAAATAGGAAAATGTTGGTGTTATTTTGTCTCTTAATGAGCAGTAGGCTAGCTGGAGCCGTTTACCTCCAGTCTTTGTGCTAAGCTAGGCTAGCAGTGGGTGTGTCAGACAGAGTTATGGCACGCACGGAGATGAGAATGGTATGTATGGACTTATCTAACTCTGGGGGATACGGGGAATAAGATAAAGTCCCAAAAAGTCGGCATGTTCCTTTAAGTTGACCCAGACAGTCAACGGTACCAATTGACTTCCATAGTATTTTATTTCCTATTATGGAATAATAATCAAGTTTAATCGAGACTGAGCCAAAAATCTAGGACTAGTTTGCAAAAGTTGGTTTTCAATTGACAGCGACGTCTCTAGAGGCAAATATGCTCAGAATGAGGAGTTCTACCATGTGATATGAATGTTGTGGGAGTGTGCGAAAAATCACTCGATACACAATAATTTACACACGCGAAAAATGCGAAGATTTATTTCAAATTTCGCACAGGTCTCGAAGGCCGTGAGTCAAATATTTAGGGGGTTCCAAATCGTAAGTGGTGGAGACTTTAAACTTTTAGGGCTGGTAGTACCATAGACTGTAAAAAAATATGGCCGTAGTGTCCATGACGTTACCCATAGGATTCTGAAGAGCAGTAAAGTAGGGTCGAGCTGGCCGTTGCCATCTTAGCAGCGCGTCACTACGTAATAGATCATAGAAAATGGGCAAAGAGGCGGGACGTGGGCGGAGCTGAGATGAGGCGATAACTAACAGACAGCAGACAAACGGCAATCCACCACAAGTGGCCACGCCCTTAATTATGCAGATCTTTAAGGCTTTATATAATGTAAACGAATGAGTTATAACAAAATCCTCCCCCCTCACAGTCGTCATGAAGGGCAAAATTAGCTGTATAAACCAAAACCACAATTTGTACAAGACTGTAAACATGTTTTATCTGCTGTAAAGTTGGGCATTTTAACATGAGCTCAATGAGATTCTGCTCCTTCTGGAGTCTGTCTCTTGTGGCCAGTCGATGAATTGCAGTTTAAGTCACTTCTGTACTGGCTTCAAGAGAAACTGGGGGAGGTTGCCGCTTGGGTAGTACTCACACCGCCTACAAACGTCACCGAGGCATGCCCCAATCGGCCTGACGAAGGCGCTACAGTGGTGAAAGGTACGAAATGTCTCATAACTCCTAAACCGTTAGTCGTAGGCTCAAGTGTCTTATATCGTTGGAATTTGCTCCAGATGGTAGTAGTAATGACTACTATAGGTCCTATGTTTTTAGTCTGATTGTAACCAAACCAGTGCAGCAAGATTCTCTGGAGTATGATTGTCAATAATTATCCAAAAAAAGTTTACATTTTGGTTCACGGTTCCTAAGGGCCACTTGGCCCAAGGGCCATTTGAAGTGTGAGGAAACACTTTTACTAAAATCGCTATAACTCTTGAACAGAATGAGATATTTTCACCAAACTCGTATGTAAGAGCTCATTCTGTGGTCGTGGGAAAAATTACGCAGAGACAGGCCACTTGGTGGTGCTATAACAGGGAAAAAACCATAAAAATGGCAATAACTAGGCTACCTCACCGTTAGTACAGCTTTCCTGTAGCTCAAACGGTAGAGCATGGCGCTAGCAACGCCAAGGTCATGGGTTCGATTCCTAGGGAAAGCAAGAACGGACAAAAATGTAAAATGTGTACCTTGAATGCAATGTAAGTCGCTTTGGATAAAAGCGTCTGCCAAATGCATAAATGTAAATGTAGTCCGATTGACTTGAAAATCGTCATGCTGTGTCTTCGTCTGAGGTGCCATGATTGTCTATGCCAGGGGTTTTCAAACTGGGGTCCAGGGGTCCTCCAGAAGGTTCTAGGGGGTCCCCAGAAAATTTCAGAGAATAAAAAGACAAAGAAAAAATTTATAAAGTCTACTCTAAATGTTTCATTTCATGTCAAATTTCTCCTTTCTTTCCGTGGACATACTTTCTAGGATTGTCTATGTTTGCTTTGTATCTTTCTAGTGAGTTTTTCTTCACTATAGTCCCCTTTGTCTCACTCACTGGGGTTGTAAGGTAGTTTTCTTAACACAGTGTGTAAGCTGCGTACAGACATTTATTGTGAAAGTTGCTTATACAAATCATTTTTAATTGAAAATGTTCTTCTTCAGGTTTATACATCCAACATTAAGTATAGCCAATTTAAGTTGGGGAAACAATATGTTGTATTTATAATGTCACACTTACTATCTATCTAACAGTTTAAATGTTTTTTCTTACATAAAAATAGATGGATTTTAGGAAGGGGGTCCCTCATAAACCCCTGGTCTCTGCGGACGTATCTCAAACAACATGTCCGACATCGGCCAATGAATCGGCTATCAGACAAGATTAATGGAGGCTGATCGGAACGAAACTCGCTGGGCCTGTTTGACTCAAGGCCCTAGAGACCTGTGAGAAATTTGAAAGAAATCGGGCACCTTCGCATTTTTCGTGTGTGTAAAGGATTGTGTATGACACAATTTTTCGCACACGGCCACGACCTTCATACCATATGGTAGAACTCCTCATACTGAGCAAATTTGCCTCTAGGACCGCCACTGTCCATCGAATCATTTGTTAAATATGGGAGAGTATTTTTAAAACCGAACTAGTCCTAATTTTTTGTTGTTGGTTTTTGACTAAACCTCAATAAAAGCTGTATATGAGCTGTATAACAATGATTAGTTTTCTGTCCATGAATGATCCAAACAGTCGCTCACCTGTCTAATATAAAGCGTCTTTGGTGTTTCCATTGGTTTTTACAAACTAAAACTGGAAATCGAGGGTAAACATTTGGGATATTGCAAGTACACAAGTCAAAAAATATATAACACTGTTCTAGTGGTTTTTGGACGTTGTAATCCAAAAATCTTACATATTGTGCCTTTAATGACCCTTATTTACGTATCCTTGTTTGTCCTCTATATTGTATTTTTATGTACTATAAGTGGTTTATTTGCTTTTGCAATGCTGCCAAATTGTAGTAATCATTAAAATAAATCTTTATTTTTGACGCTGCGTGTGTGTGCATGTGTGTGTGAATGTGACGCATTCAGCGCTCAGGCTCAGCCTCAGCCATGATCTTTGCGCTGTGTTGAAAACATGGAGTCCACTACTCGTCATTTAACAGTGTTTTACACCATTCTTCTTATTCTTACATGCCGTTTTGCGCGAGGAGAGGACACCCCTGGTGAGTAGTTTGCATTGGCGAGTATATGTCAGGCGTTTAACGCACAGCTCGTGACTGTATAGTTTGTTTTATAAAGCGTCTTTGGGGTTTCCATGGGTTTTTACAAACTAAAACTGGAAATAGAGGGTAAACATTTGGGATATTGCAAGTACACAAGTCAAAAAATATATAACACTGTTCAAGTGGTTTTTGGATGTTGTAATCCAAAAATCTTACATATTGTGCCTTTAATGACCCTTATTTATTTACGTATCCTTGTTTGTCCTCTATATTGTATTTTTATGTAATATAAGTGGTTTATTTGCTTTTGCAATGCTGCCAAATTGTAGTAATCATTAAAATAAATCTTTATTGTTGACGCTGCGTGTGTGTGTGCATGTGTGTGAATGTGACGCGTTCAGCGCTCAGGCTCAGCCTCAGCCATGATCTTTGCGCTGTGTTGAAAACATGGAGTCCACTACTCATCATTTAACAGTGTTTTACACCATTCTTCTTATTCTTACATGCCGTTTTGCGCGAGGAGAGGACACCCCTGGTGAGTAGTTTGCATTGGCGAGTATATGTCAGGCGTTTAACGCACAGCTCGTGACTGTATAGTTTGTTTTAATGGCGATGCAAACAACAGGAGTGAACTTCAAAGTTCATCTGAGATCTTCTGTTGTTCTCGTCGCGAGAAACAGTTGCATTGTTTCTTTTGAATTATATTTGAAAGTTTTTGACAAACTTCTCTTTGTGTCAGTAGCTCTGCCTCACAATGTCACGAGCTTTGACTACTAACTTAGCAAGACTGGGACAAACTAGTCAGGCTCTAAAAATGAAAGGGGAAGCTCCACATACGTTTTGTTAGCCTACCGTTAACGTAGTTAATATTAATTATCAATACTGTAAAACCATTATGAATTGTCGCTTGAATTCCTTAATGAGCTTTCAGAGGTTTTCTGTCACGCTGTTTCAGGTTTTGGTGACAAGGACAGAACTTTCTGGAAATATTGGAGATTATGATTTTCCTGAAATTATTATTTTCGTGCATGCAAATGTCATTTAAATTAATTTAATCAATATTTTAATGTTATTGAAATGCCTTTAGTGTTTTTACTTTAATTTCTACTTTTCTACTTCTATTTCATCAGTAAGGAATCGTTTTGCAAATGAAAATGCATAATGTAAATGAATTATGTTAATTAAAATGTGCACAAACCTGTTTATCAAAAAGCAAACCTGTTTATCATTATCAAAACATCATTGGTTATTGCATCGTAAAAATATATATTTTTGTAAGTTCAAATATCAAAATAGTCTTAAATCAAGATACATTTACTGCAGAACATTACTTAGATATTAAAGTTTCTGAACAATTTTGTTTATGCTCAAAACAAGGAAAAATATCTGCCAATGGGTTAAGAAAATGATATTATATAAAATAATATTTTTCTTACTCCACTGGCAGATATTTTTCTTGTTTTCAGAAAAAAACTCACTTAATTTGGATTATTAATTTTTTTATAGAAAATAAAACTTAATATCTTATGGCTTTGTGAAAGTAAATGTGTCTTCATTTAAGAATGCTTAGATATTTGTACTAGAAACGAGACAAAATACTAAGGAAGAGCATATTTTTTGCAGTGCGCATGTCTTATCAAATGTTATTGATGTATTGTCTGGTGCTATTTTTTTATTTGAGAGCTTTCAGAACATTTGGAATACAGTTCATAAGTCATGTGAACTACTCCTAAGATACTTTTGTGATACTTTTGTGAGGTTTTTATGTCCTTTTTGAGTTTGACATGTCACTATGAACTGTTCAAGTTCAAAATGTCTTAAGTGTTCCATGAAACAAAAAAATCAGCTTAAACCAAATGCTGCATAACACAACACAATCACAGCCAATGTAACCCCTCCAGTTCTACTCCGAGCATCATAGGACGTACTAACAAGGATGCTAAATACCCACCAGATTTCGTCATGACTCATTTTGTACCCACCACTTTTTTTTTGAAAACCTCGAGTTCAATTTTACGGTGACGCATTGCTGACATATACATATTATTTTTTCCATTCAATTATGTCGTAATAACAAGATCTTAGGTCGTAAAAGCGACATAATTTTCTCATAATAACAAGATTGTATGTCGTTAAAACGACATTTTTCTCGTTAAAACGACATATATTTTCTCCTAATAAGGGCATGTGTTGTATAGTGATGTGTGTATATATGTCTGTATCCACATTAGAGAATTTATTTAGCCCATGCCTTTGTCACACTTGTTTGAAAAGCAGAAGCAAGCTCAGCGTAAAATAGGCTCTTCCGCGGCCTGTATCAGTGGCAGTGCCCATAGCACGAAATTGTTGTAATTTATTGATGTAGCCTAGAGTTCTTAACAGCCATGGGTAGCAGGTGCCATGGACCGCTCATGATTAGCGTAATGACGGACCCCGGTGCAGCCACAAATATCATAACTATCTATAGGCCTACTGTAATTAAGACATTCAAGAAATGCATTAAAAAGAAAGACGCTTTCAGCCTTACTCAAAAGCCGCGGAAACAGGCCAGTGGGTTCGTTACGCACGTCAATCCATTCCCCGCGTTCTTATTTTGCTTCTTATGTATTAAATATACAGGCAATTAGTTTATGAAACCTTGATCAAAATTAAAATACAATTACTAGAAAACGAAATTCACTTTAAAGAAATGATTTCTGCAAAACAACACTCAATAAAAATCATGTCTGACCCCACTCCATGTCTCCAGACATATTGCGCGTCTAGCCAATCTTACTCATGCTGCTCACTTTTCATCATCAACATATGAAATTAAAACAATAATATAATAGGCTAATATTTAAACATATAGCCTAACTATGAATCTGAATAGGCTATGTTTTGCATGTATATAGCCTACTCCACTCCAAATGCTTCAAAAATTTATTTTGTTTATTAAACGCAAAGTTTTTAATTTAAAATGTAATTTCTAAATACAGTTCATATTTCCAACAAACAAAATTCGGAGCCAAAATAACGAAGTGGTAAAAAAAACCTGCAGAAATGAAAAATATTAAAGAATTCGCGGGCGCTTTCGTCGGCCTGAGTAAGATGTGTCTGGAGACATGGAGTGGGGTCAGACATGATTTTTATTGTGTTGTTTTGCAGAAATAATTTATTTAAAGTGAATTTCGTTTTCTATAAATTGTATTTTAATTTCGATCAAGGTTTCATAAACTATTTGCCTGTATATTTAATACAAAATTTAATACAAATTTAATACAAAATAAGAACGCGGGGAATGGATTGACGTGCGTAACGAACCCACTGGCCTGTTTCCGCGGCTTTTGAGTAAGGCTGAAAGCGTCTTTCTTTTTAATACATTTCTAGAATCTATGTATTACAGTATAACATACAATATATTACAGTAGGCCTATTATAGATAGCTATGATATTTGTGCACCGGGGTCCGTAATTTCAAGGTTAAAGTTTGATGCCACTGATGCTATCATGAGCGGTCCATGGCACCTGCTACCCGTGGCTGTTAAGAACTGCAGGCTACATCAATACATTACAATACTTTCGTGCTATGGACACTGCCACTGATACAGGCAGCGGAAGAGCCTATTTTACCGTAGAGACGGAACTGACTATTTTCTTTAGCAGAAGCACAGTCATGTTTAAATCAATAAACTCCTTTTTAAATCAATATTTTGTGTCAAATTATTGATTTATTTGGTGGGTAGCCATGTAATAAGCGGAATAATGTAGAGCGAGGCCCAATCTTGGGTTAGATTTCCCCCCCCGTTTTCAGTGGTTATGAGGAGCAACATGAGAGAGAAATTTGGTAATCATTGTTTAGGTACATTAAACCACGTCATGGCCATGTCATATTGTCAACATGGAACTTATGAAGCAGATTAGTGGGTCATATCATATGTCTAATGCTTTTTGAAAACTTACGGCGTTCTTCTTCATAAAACGAGTCGGACATCATCACATGATTTTTGTATACATTTTTATCTACTTACATTAGTAAGCTACAGGACATCGTTTTTCAAAACATGACCTGCGCGAAAGAGAGAAAAAAATGAATGCATCATTGTACCCAGCACTTCTGAAAATGCACTTCTGAATGCGTCTCTGTCCCCAGCTAGCCTGGATGCCAGACGAACTTAGCCCCGCCCACAATTTTTTTTGCACGGGCAGTTCGGTTTGGACTTGATCCATAGAGAAGTAATTATGCCCGAACAGAAACTGTTCGGACCAATGAAATTGTCAGGGCGGGCTTTAGACGATGATGGACAGATGATAAACAGTGACGTAATCATCCACGTCATCAAAGGCGCTTGGGTTGAATTTGTTCTAATCCTAAACGGAGAACTTGTTCGTATATGCATTCACCTTTACTATTTCTCTCAGAAATGATGATCGTGTTGGTGAGTACTCTGTGTATCCTTAAATTCTTTTTACAACACCGGCAAAGATCGCTTACACTCATCTTCTTCTTCTAACGTGACTTATTCCAGCTTGCGTGCGGACAGGGTTGCCAAGTTTTTACAGCAAAACTCGCCCAATCCCGATTGCTACTCAAAACTAGCTAAAAACAAGCCCAATAGCTTTCCGGGTGGGGGGGTTCTCTGGGAAAAATGGCATTTGGTGGGTAAAATATGTGTTATTTTGGCACGGCTGCTAAATTTCGCATTCCTGGGTCTGTATATCACATAATTGGGGTCACTTCAACCCGCGGACTTGGCAACACAGTGCAGTTGAGTTCTGTTGACATTTGACAACTAACGTTATGCGTCACTCCGTTGCTCTGATTGGTTGTAGGTCTATCCAATTGAGGTCTTTCCTGGTTCGGTTGAAACATGCCCCATAATCACAGCCCAACGGAGCAGTATCAGACTCAAATTCTGACTAGAATTGAGTATGACGACGTCAGGCTAGTCCCCAGCACATTTCAAACCAAACTGACGCCCATGTGAATATGGCTTTATACTGATGATGAATAAATAGGCCTATAAGATAAAGATATTAAATAGCAGTTTTTGTAACACAATAAAGTAGCCACCACACTAATTTAAATTTACAAAATAATCTATAATTTATTTACAAAATAACATAAAGTGGCATTTTGTGGTTATGGGAACAACAGTTACCATGGCAAATACACAATACCAACATTAACTGTTAATGAATCATATAACTGCTCCTGATTAGCACAGAATGCATGCAAATCCTTCCCAGCTCAAGTTATGTGATTTATTGGTAATTTACTTTTATGTCATGGCTTACGTTGCATGATCGTAGTTTCTCTAGCACTTATGAAGTGAAATACAGCGTGCGATGCCGCGTTTGCGCATGCAGTTGAAGTGTGTGCGCTACAAGCACAGTATAACGGCTGATAGGACATGAAAGTTCGGTTTTCTAAGGTGAAAAGAGACATATAGCCTTACAACATATCATCTGACCGCAGATACTGAATCGCGTTTTTCTCAGGCACTCCGCGACCCACTCAGAACAATGGGTCTTGTGGAGCGGGTGGCAGCACTGAGCTTGAGCGTTCACCCAAGTCACGTGACATGCACTTAGTTAGTGTATATTTGGTAAATAATATTATTATAATAATATTTAGTAAAAAAAATACAGCTCTTTTTAGTTGTTAAAAGTGTTCTAATTACTATTTAATCAAATATCAAGGAAGAAAAAAAATAATGTTGTGGCATAAGATGAAGTGAGAGCTGTGCTGGGGCAGCAGGGGGCGGGGCGCGCTCGGTTCGACATGAGAGGATCGCGGTTCGAACCGTGGGTGGTGTATAGTGATCGACCAATATTGATTTTTTTAGAACTGATACCGATACCGATTATTTTTGTTTTTATGTGCCTGATAACCGATATACAGAACCAATATTTATTTACTGTCATTCTTCTGTTTTTGACACGATTACAACACCACTGAACTGAACAAACCATTTTATTTATAACAATCACTCCCTCCTTGCCTAGAAAACAAAACAAATCTTATTTATACACCAATAAATCGAGGGGTCTGAAAGTGCAAAAAGTGGCAATGACTGAGTGAAGCAAGTCCATACTTTGGTTTTTCCTCCTTTCAGTCATCTTACAAAAAGTGTTGAAAATTAGTAGTCTTTCATGTTCATTTGAATCTTCATGTTACAAAAATAATTGTATTTATAAAAAGCATCAGCAGCAACACTAATGTTAACAATAAGCAAAATAAATGTAGAATGTGTAATGTTTTCAAATGGAGAAAATTAATTAAAGACAGGAGTCATATCAACTTTGCAGAAATGTAATACTTAATTTTAAACTACAGTTTTAGTAGATTTATAAACTGTTTAATAGGTTAAAGAGTGAAGAATAATTCGCTGGATGATGTTAAATAACTGAATAATATTCTCTGGAATATTGGAATATAACAAACAAAACATTGTATTTTATTGCATTTCTCAAATGGTATGTTAAGTTATATCAGAATTATTAATGTTTTTGTCGTTCTAGATTATGAAATATCTGCTGACAAACTGATGTTAATCTATGCATTTACACAGAACAACCGTACTCAAACTACGATCGTTCGCGGAGATAATAAATAATTAATATCCATAGAGTTGTTTACGTCGATGTTTATTAGCGAATGAATGGTTAAGTAAATGTTTATATAATTAATTATGGTGTTTTAAACAAGTGAATCTTGTTAAAGTTATATGCGGTGGCCGTGGAGCATTTCCTGAGCATCAACCCGCTGCGTGAACAGCAAAATACAGATTCAGCGCTCTTATTTCCAACATGTGCTCATTCATGGCTGTATTATTTAATTAATGCAAAGTTGCATCTGTATTTGGACAGGACTTGACAGATTATTTTACGTGACTCTGTGAGCTTGTCTCTAAGAGCGACGAGCTCACGGAGGCATGTAAAATCATTTGTCAAATCCTGAATAAACTAGCTAGATTTCAGGCATTTATGTAACATTTAATTTGTGTATTAATGACTTATGTTAAATAAAGTTTACTAATTACAGCAAAGCAGGCAAGTATACTTTACCTGTGCACGCCGTTGTCTCGTCTCGCCTCTTATCATGCGCGCAATTCTTAAAACGCCCACAAGATGGCGCCGTTTATCGGTAAATCCGATATTACAAAACTGATATCCGACTATGGTAAAATGCTTAAATATCAGGGAAACGATATATCGGTCGATCACTAGTGGTGTATCTTGGTTTTTCGGTTCGGTTTGAATATCGTTACACCCCTAGATGTAACCATTCTGGTTCTGCTTGCACTGTGAGGCCAAGGGAGTGAGGTTTACTCACACAGCTCTTACTAGCGGGCCTTTGTTACACTTAACCCTCTAATCCTCACTCCCCTCCAGGTCATGGCGCCAATGTAACCCCTCGGTGCTACTTGTACCGTGAGGCCAAGGGAGTGAGGTTTTACTCGCACTGCTCTCATTAGCTGACCTCCATTATACTCACCCCCCTAAACCTTACTCCTATCTAGGTCACTAAACCACCTAAACCTCACTCCAATCCGGGTCACGGCACCAATGTAACCCCTCCGGTTCTACTCGCACCATGAGGCCAAGGGAGTAATGTTTACTAGCACAGCTCTTACTAGCCGTTACTCTCACCCCCCTAAACCTCACTCCCATCTGGGTCACGGCACCAATGTAACCCCTCCGGTTCTACTCGCACCGTGAGGCCAAGGGAGTGAGGTTTACTAGCACAGCTCTTACTAGCCGTTACTCTCACCCCCCTAAACCTCACTCCCATCTGGGTCACAGCACCAATGTAACCCCTCCGGTTCTACTCGCACCATTAGGCCAAGGGAGTGAGGTTTACTAGCACAGCCCTTACTAGCCGTTACTCTCACCCCCCTAAACCTCACTCCCATCCGGGTCACGGCACCAATATAACCCCTCCGGTTCTACTCGCACCGTGAGGCCAAGGGAGTGAGGTTTACTAGCACAGCTCTTACTAGCCGTTACTCTCACCCCCCTAAACCTCACTCCCATCTGGGTCACAGCACCAATGTAACCCCTCCGGTTCTACTCGCACCGTGAGGCCAAGGGAGTGAGGTTTACTAGCACAGCTCTTACTAGCCGTTACTCTCACCCCCCTAAACCTCACTCCCATCTGGGTCACAGCACCAATGTAACCCCTCCGGTTCTACTCACACCATTAGGCCAAGGGAGTGAGGTTTACTAGCACAGCTCTTACTAGCCGTTACACTCACCCCCCTAAACCTCACTCCCATCTGGGTCACGGCACCAATGTAACCCCTCCGGTTCTACTCGCACCATTAGGCCAAGGGAGTGAGGTTTACTAGCACAGCTCTTACTAGCCGTTACACTCCGTTTCAGGTTAAAACAACCTCAAATTAGCATGAAAGAGAGAGCTTTTATCACTTGTTACCTTGTGTACAAACCTGGTCAGGACTTGCCTCGTCTCTACAGACTGCCCTGCAGATGGACGAACATGGTTGCCGTTCGGCCTCAACTGCTATCATTTCATCCATGGAGATGAGGACGTTGCCAAAAGCTACACTTTTCAAGCTGCAAAAGACAAGTGTGAAAGATATGGTAATTGATTTTTACGTTTTGTGAAATGTAAATATCTAAACTTGTGTGTTGTTTTTATACACAATATGGTAGAGTTTAACCTTCCCATTTCATTTTTAGATCTCTTGACAGTAAAAAGTGCTGAGGAGAACGACTTCATCGTTAAATACAGCCCGTTTGTGTGGAAAGGCAAAATGAACATTTGGCTGGGAATGTATTATGACACCGATGGTAAGTTTAATTTTCATCCAGAAACATATCTGTGTCTCAACCTAGTGATGTAGGTCTTTAAACATCAGAATTAACTGTATTTGCTTTCTTAATGCAGTATCATTTCTTCTGTGCGTTTTATTCTAAAGAAAAAATGTTTGTTTTCATAATCTTTCATCAAAATGTAATACTCCACCTCTGAAACAAATTTCATTGTCAGCTGACATCACGAATCCCTTTTACTTTTAATCCCCTCCCCTCAAACCATCAGCTGTTCGATAAATTGATTTTCCTTGATAAAATAATAACAAAAGTTTGATAAGTGTTTGATATAATGTTTATGTACTACGATGCAAATAATGCTGCATATGCGTGTTGCAAACTGCCGCACTGGTGCTAATATCTGATAGGTGCTGCCATTTCTGATGCATATGTGCGCAGCGTAGCGTGAATTTAGAGCGAATGCATTTACTTGCTGACCGTCTCGATCACGTGACCACTAAACACAGCTGTGAGATCCAGTGAGAGGCGTTCCAGTTCTCCCATACAAAACACAAATCTGATGCCTTGTAATTTAAACTAAAGCAGATGACAAAGCGCTGATATTCTCAGCAACAAACAGGAGAAACATTGAGCCAAAACGATACAGTTAGAAGGCTTTTCAGTCCACAAATCGTCAACATTTACTATGGATTTACTGACTGTAACCATGGTATTGTGGGATATTCATATTAGGGGTGGGCGATATAGCCTCAAAATTATATCACGATATTTCAAGAATATTTGCGATAAAGATATTTATGACGATATAGAAAAAAAAATATGGTTAATAAGTTTTATTGGTTATTGCAGCTGGTAGGCAACAGCATGTATTAGTGCAAACAAAACCATAACATAACATTTACATTTATGCATTTAGCAGATGCTTTTATCCAAAGCGACTTACAACTTGGGGGTACATGAAACGATTGGTCATGAAGAGTCGAGAAGCGCAATAAGAGCCTGAAATCCTGAGACCGTGTACATTGCTCAGTGTAGCACAGGCTAGAGTAGGGAGGGAGGAAGAAAGAGAAAGAGGAGAGGAAATATATATATATATATATAAATTTTTTATTATGAGGTTAAGTGCTCACAGAAGAGCTGAGTTTTTAGTTGACTTTTGAATGATGTCAATGATTCTGCGTTTCGGATGTTGTGGGGAAGGTCGTTCCACCAGCTGGGAACGTTGAATGAAAATGTTCTGGAAAGGGATTTTTTCCTCCTCTGTGATGGTACCACAAGCCGTCGTTCCTTTGCTGAGCGAAGGCATAACATTTTAGTTTAACAATAACTAATGTAATTTATGCCATGGTCTGTCTGAATTTTTGATTCTGATTGGCTGGAAGGAGTGCAATAAAATCGTTTAATGCACAGGTAGTTCCAAGTCAGATGAATCCTCGTTCTATATTAATGCGCTGTTTTCATTTCAGGTGTGTTTACACGGAGCACTGTAATCGGTTTAAAAGACCGAATGAAAATGCTGAATATAAACACTGCTTTCATAGGATACACACATTTTTATGAAGTTATGAAGATAATGTTGGAATAATGACACAGCCATAGCCATCTCATCTGACAGCGTTTTTTCCCAGGCACTTTCTACTTCAACTGCGCCTGACAGAATAATTTATTTTTCTGAGGTGTTTCTTACAGCAACACCAGATCGGTTTAGATAATTAGATTCTGTGTAAACTGTCCACAGAATCGTTCAATCGGAATGATTTTAATCGGAATGACATAAAAGTGTGCATGTAAACGGGGCTATTGAAGCTCACACGCACACACACACACACACATGCGTCACTGGTATTCATAGAGCAGAGATTGCGCTGCACATTCATGAGCACAGAAACTTGTTATTAACGCCGCCCCGCGACTTTTAGCTATAAAATAGCTAAGTTATTGGTCACTACATTATATTTCTCAGCAACTATGGGGTTACATCGCTATTTTTCAGTAATAAACGCAAATCTTCATTAAGAGAGACGCTGAATAGACGCAGTCACACAGGTACGAATCTCTCTCTCTCTCTTTCTCTCTCTCGATAATTAATCCAAATAAATGCTATAATCCATTCATTCAAATAAATGTAATCTTGCGCACTATATCTCTGTGCCTGATTCAAAGAAGGCAGAATGCTGGATCTAACGAGCCACAACTGATGAAAATAACTGTCAATGTTACCCTTCCGGTCAAATATTGCGCTGCAAACATCAATAGCAGCTTTAAGTTGTCAATGTTTAGTCAGTTGTCAAGAGGGCTGACCTCTTGTAACCAAGTAGCTCCTTTTTAGGTACTAAGTTGTTATCGGAGGCTGACATGCTGCTCTTCGTGTATATACTCTGACAGGTGTTGTTGTTGTGCGCGCTAGGGAACATAAATGCGCCATACGCCATCGCGACGCTATATCATTGATATCGCGATATGACACTTTTTTTATCATGTAAAAATGTATACCGGTATTATCGTGGACGGTATGATATGACACACCCCTAATTCATATACATTTTTATTATATTATTAATGTAGACATTAAGGCCCGGTTTCACAGACAGGGCTTAGATTAAGCCAGGATTAGGCCTGAGTTCAATTAGAATATTTTAAGCAGTTTTATAAACATGCCTTAGACAAAAACATTACTGTTATCTTATTATCTACCTTATCTTAAGACAAAACACTGGCAGTGACATATTTTAAGACAAGTTGCTTTCAGTTAAAACAGATGATGTTTTTTACTCGGTCCGCCGGAAGCTAGATTTGACTAAATATGGATATTTTTCTTACACAAACCCACCACTTCACTTCAGAAGGCCTTTATTAACCCCCCAGAGCCGTGTGGAGTACGTTTATTATGGATGGATGCACTTTTTTTGGGCTTCAAATTTTGGGCTCCCAATCACTGCCATTATAAAGCTTGGATTAGCCAGGACATTTTTTTATATAACTCCAATTGTATTCGTCTGAAAGAAGAATGTCATACACACGTAGGATTGCTTGAGGGTGAGTAAAGCATGGGATAATTTTACATTTTGGGTGAACTAACCCTTTAACACCCACTTTTCAGGAGCCACTCAATTTCCTGAATAAAATCAAGCCCCAACTTACATTAAATTTCCGCATTGAATGTCCTGTTTCACGCAGAAATATGTAAGATTATGGAGGTAATCTAATACATGTTGATTTCAAAGTATTGTTTTTACCTAAGAAGTCAAATTTCAGTGTGAAATTATAAATAGTAATTCAAATAGTAAAGAGTACATTTCAGAATCCCCCATTTCAGAAAAAAAGTAAGTAAATTACACAGATGGAAATTAGAATTGCTGCGATAGTCGGTGTTGCCGGTGTTATCGGTGTTCAGACACAACACCGGTTACAGGGGCGTAAATTTCATCTAAAAGTTGGGGGGGACAATAAACATGAAATTTCTCAAGAGCAATTTTTGAAGGGGACACAAATAATACAGCCAAAATCGTACTTGTAAGGATATGTGTACCACAAAATTTTTTTTTTTTTTTTGGTGTTTTGGTGCACTGAAAAATTATTAATGTCCGTTTTTCTTTTCTCTGTCATTTTATCTGACCAACAACACAAAGCGATAGTAGTTTAAATACGATTAAGGTTCACCACGCAGTCATATTATAATTATTAAATTATCTTGCGTCCTCCACATAGTATTTTATTTATACTATGATATTCAGATATTTAGATATTCAACTGCAGCAAACCTCTGATCTGCCACTTATTATCATACTGAGCAAAACCCAACACAGATCTGACTGAACTTTCGGTTTAGAATTAGCTAATTTTTAGAATTATGGGGCGGGTTGCTTGAATTTTGGGTTCATTAGCCGATTATTCGTAATGAAAAACACAACAACAAAACAGTACAATGACACACTCCCTTAAATAAGCGCTTTTACGCTTTGAAACCAAATCTTCGATAATCTTGTCTGTCAGCGGTTTGCTCGTTCGGCTCGTGCTGTATTGAGCAGACACGTTCAGTTTTAATTGTTTTGTCAGTTCTCTAACTGAACTAAATGATGTTATTACTGTACAGCGGAGCGGGGCGGTGCGGCGGTGGGCAAGTGATGTTAACAGTGTTTTGCCTAATCTGTATTAAAGAGAAAAGAATCACTTCATCTGACGTTTAAAGTGAATAAAATAGCCTTGACAGCTACTTACTGGTGTTTCACAACTGCTGTCTGAAGAGCCTTGTTCTCTCCCCAAACTTGTGTGGTAGTTTTTCTGCGGTCTATGGTTAACGTTAGTTGAGGTGCATGGTGGATCAAACCACTGTGAGGCAAAGGGGGGAGGGGGGACTCAAAATGTTTCTAAACTTAAAACGCATTTTTTTTCCCGTTTGCGTTTGTATTGTTTCACTACTTACACATTTATTTTAAGTATATATTGTTATATTATTTACAATACTCAGCATGGTTTTTAGGGGGTTTTACGCCCCTGGGTTACATCACTTGCCCAGCCTGGCATTGCCCCCACTGTCGTTTAGATTTTTTTATAGTAATAAAATCCTTTAGTTCAGTTAGAGAACAGACACTACAATTAAAAACTGAAAGTTTCTGTTCAAAACAGTGTGAGCCGAATAAGAGTCGCAGCACAAACGCAGCAGGAGTCAGATTTCATTCATCACGAGAGGTACGAGCTTTGGTTTCAAAATGAAATGTAAAAGCGCCTATTTAAGCGAGCTTGTCATTGTACTGTTGTGTTTTTCATTACAAAATATATTGATCTCACCATTCAAGCAATTCGCCCGCGAATTCTAAACCGAAAGTAAAATGTAATTCATAACGGTGCGCGTATTCAGTTCATGCCTGTGGAAGCTGAACTCTCTTTGGAATTAATTGAAAACACTTGCGTTTCTCCACATCATTATGAATGCCCGAGCGGCCGTGCACATTATACTTTCGGTTCAGAATTATCGATCTAAAATCGCCCGCCGGTGTTGTCACACGTCGATTAACCGGTAGGAAAATTTCTTCAATGGAAATGTTTGCATTTTTTTTGTTGTACATTTGTAACTCATATTTAACTCTTCAGTAAGTCCTTTTTACTATTTTATTCAATGTGTGGGTTCTACTTTATTCTTGAGTTATATGTTCTAAAATTAAGATTTTTTTCCCATTAAAAAGCACAAATGTATTCAGTCGATGCTTAAGCGTGTTATTGGATGTGGTCCAGCTCCTCTGCACTGGAATGCAGCTGAACTTCACTAATCTGTTCAAACCAGGGGCCTTGGAAAAGAGTTGTTTACCAAACTGTTGCCTAGTCAGTGCTTTAAGTTTATACCGTTAAAGGAGAAGTGCTCTGAATAATCTGAACCAGTCTGTTTAGTTCTAGAGGATTACATGCCTGGTGTTGCTGACAGTTTGTATAACTTCTAATTGAGTGAATCATGAGTAGCTACTTTCTGTTTTAAAGGGTTTAAGCAAACATTTTGGCAGCAGCTTCATGTCTTTTTTTCACAGCAGAATGTTCAAGCTGTTCTTTTGTGCTTGTTCTGACTGCTGTGCCAGGTTTGACATCACTGACACTAAAAATAATATGGGTTTGACTGGCATGAGAGTGAGTGCATGATGAAAGCTCCGTCACTTCAGGTTATATTGCTAGTCCATACATGATGAAATTTTCTAGCTGTCTTCCTCTAGTGCAATTTTCACACGTGTCTTCTCACAACACAAGGAAATCCTGTTATTTTAGGGCAGATTGGGGAGTTGGCGGATTCAAAGAATACATCATCCACACCCAGAGTCCAGATGCTTTCAAGTGAAAACTATAGAAACAGATTCCAGACGCCACATGTTTGCATAATACTGTTTAGGCTTCGTGATGAAGGACTTCACTTAGTTATTGAACAATGAACCACAGGACAATGTGAACTTTGATCATCTGAATGCCCCGATGACCGGTGTGACGGAGATTCAGCAAGTGCTACATTGTTGTTTTGTTCACCAGGTGTTTGCATGTACTTTTAAAAGTGTCAAACCTAAACATCTGGCTTTATGTCATTGAGATAATATCATCTAGATGAAGTTTTGTTGAAGGTGAAAGAATGAATTGCAATTGGTTTGAAAATGATAAGCAAGGTACAACTGTATGTCATTGTTTTCCAGCAAAAATATGTGCATGAATTATAATTTCCATTATTTAAGTGAGTATAGAGTTTTAAAATAACGTTAGTCCTGTCAATCATAATGCATCACAACGCATATATAAACAGCTGCTTGCATCACTAAGACTCCAAATCCAGCTATATTTCTTTCACTTATTAATAACTTCACTATTAAGCTGTCCAGATGGGCTTTAGTGAGCGAGTCCCGAAAGCAAGCTTATGTTTACATTAATTATACTAAAGGATTATGTGATCTTGTGAAATAAATTTCACAGTGAAAGCTATCTTGATGCTTATTGTTAAAGGCACAATATGACAGGTGAGCAACTGTTTGGATCATTCATGGACAGAAAACGAATCTCAACACAGTTAGTCTTGTTTAAATCTGGTTTTCTTGATTTACCGCGAGTGCCATGTTTTACCATGCCTAAACACCATGTCCTAACTACACACGACGCGATAAAAGGCGTCTTTTCCATGTTAATTCGAGTTTTTGTCCTAACCAGCCGTGACGGCGACACGTGATGATTATATTTTAGAAACGGTTTCTATTTCTGCGACGTTGCGGCTGGAACAATAACACAAGACATAATCTCAGGTCATGTTTATGTGCTTTATAGAGCTGCAACTAACGATTATTTTTTCTGTCGACTAATCTAACGATTTTTTCGATTAGTCGGCTGATCTAACGATTATTTTCCCAGATTAATCTTATTATTCTTTTTTACTGATTATTGTATTTCAAAGAGGGTAGTGAATTTGTATATTATTTTAACATGAACTCAATGAATGATGACAATATTAATTGTATTTCAGGAAGGGTAGTGTACTTAAGCCATTTTATATTGAAATATATATGAACACAAGAAGCATTTTAAACATTATGTATAACTAATGATACTATTCATCATAAAATGTATACAGAGTAGGCCTAATTAGGAAATGTTGTTTACTATAATAGTTGAGTATGATTTACTTATTGATTAATAGTATATAGTAAACGAAAATGCACTTGTATTTATCTGAAGGTTCACATACAGGAGCTTTCAGCATAGTGTTAATGTATAACTAGTCGTCTATTTTGACTAAAGCTGCCAGAAGTTTTTGCCCAAACTTTAAAGACACGTTTAAATGATTAAAACTAGAGGCATATCTTCACTTTAATGTTACTTTAATCATGTAAACTACCTATATACAGCATGTTATTATGCATATGTGTTTGGGACAGAGGGGAAGCCGGTCGCATTTGCAGCAGATATATGCTGCCCAAAATAAATAAAAGCACGAGACGTACTGGTGTCGGAGAAGAACACCGGAAAATGTGACCGAATGGACAATATTCGTCTGTATTTGCAATACATACACCACGGTTAAGCTGCGCGAGATGAACACTGGCAGTGTGAAAGCCCAGCAGGCACGCGCGGCTCCCGCTCTCCACGTGCACAGCTTCTGCTCTGCCACCGCGTGCAGTGTGAAATTGGTGTTACAGAGCGAACAAAGCACAGTTTTATTCTGTTTCTGTTTAAAGTACTCCCACACTTTTGAATGACGCGGTCTGGCTTTATATGATAAATGATCATTTTCACTATGCCCGGGAGCAGAAGCCGCCATTATTCTAGATCTGTTCTATTCTAGGACGTAAATAATGTGACGCCGGCGCGTTGACGCATTTCACGCATGTCGACGTATTTTTGTAGTCGTTGCAGCCATAGTGCTTTATTTAATGTTAAAAGTGTGTAATGTGACTTTGAATATCATTTAGTGCTCCCAGCTTTGTAACGTAGTCGTTCTAAAAGCAACAGCGTTCAAACTGTGAACAAACAAGTATATTCTATGACAAAGATTGTTTTAGTAGCTCAGTATGTATTTTAGTAATGTTTAAATGGTGTAATATTTATGAATTTTATTATTGTAGTACTTATCCATTTCCTTGCGAGTGCCGTCAGGATTAATCTCTGGTGCCGTGCACTTGCCGCGAGAGCCCGCCCACACGCTGTTCTGATTGGCTGTGAATTTTTTTTTTTATTGATTTGTTGCATCTCGCAGTCACGTCTGGTGTCGACAGACAAGTTGATTGACGCTGGAATCGTATTGCATCACGTGTAGTTAGGACACAGTGTAATATTGATCTAGCTCACTGCAGTGTGAACAAGTGTCTCATAGTAGCGCCGAGCGAACGCACAGAGTAGCATTATAACAACTTTCAACACACTCAAATGTGTGTAATATGATAAACAGCGCTGCGTTACCCCACACACACACGAGCAGAAGAAGCAGAAGTGCTCGCCTGTGGCAGAATAAAAGCTCCACTGCTCTTGAGCCGTGTGTCACACTCATCTCTCATTAGCAATCGCTCCAGCGACCTCGTTCTGCCCCACCCTGCTTCATACTACTGTAATGCTAATAAATCTTTAATACATTAGCTCATCCATGAATATGATATCTGCTCGAGTCCCGTCAGATTCTTTTCCAACGGCTGTAGAGGTGAAGACAACAAGTTCCCTGATCCGCAAAATCAAGACGTCATCAAGCTACGCCTTTGTTTTGAATGAGCGACCTCTAGAAGTGAAAAATTACATATTGTGCCTTTAAGCCATGTAGTGCTTAATTTATTTTCACTGAGAATATGTATATGAAATATGTCTTGTTACAAGCATTACTTTCTCATTCTGTTCTCATTCTCATTCTACTCTGTGTCCCTCACAGATGATGTCTTCAAGTGGCATGACGATAACAGCGTGTTGCGCTATAATAACTGGGAGGACGGCGGCACTGATGACACCGATCTGTCTGTCATGGACACGTGTGTCGCTCTTCACTCCAACACGGGGAAGTGGGAAAACATCAGCTGCACGGATGAACCTGAGAACGGAGTAGTGTGTCAGACGAGTATGTTCACAATTCCAGTATTTTTCTCGGGTGTTATTATAATGATGTATAATTTGACCCCCAAATGTTCTGATATGTTTTTCAGAGGCAGTCTGGATAAGCCCACCCAGTAAGATCTTATTTTTGTAATTTTTTGTCCTGTTAACACATTCTTGCTATTATACCTCTACATTTAAATTAAAGGATTAGTTCACTTAAAAAGGAAAATTTCCTGATAACTTACTCACCCCCATGCCATCCAAGATGTTCATGTCTTTCTTTCTTCAGTCGAAAAGAAAATAAGTTTTTGAGGAAAACGTTCCAGGATTTTTCTCCTTATAATGGACTTTAACTGCAGCCAACGGTTGAATATCCAAATCAATGCAGTTTCAAGGGAAGGCCTTTAGAAACTCTGCACGATCCCAGACGAGGAATAGGGTCTTATCTAGACAAACCATCAGACATTTTCTAAAAATGAAATAAATGTATATACTTTTGAACCTAAATTGCTCATTGTTCGGAAGCAGAGCCGTTGAAAAACAGAGTAACGACACTCCCATAGACTTCAATAGGAACTGAGGAATGCGGAAGTAAAGCGTGTCATGGAGCGACCAATAGTTCCAAACAACCAATAATAGTTCCAGCATTGAACCCCATTCATTTCAGTGTATCTCAAGCACACTCGCTGGCAAATTGATGAAATTACTGCATATTTTTGAGATTTTATGGCATTAGTCGACCTCTCAGGAATATTAATAGAAGTGGTATTTTATGAAGCACGTGATTAGTTAATGTTTATTGTTATATAATAGATGGTTAGACTCTGACTGCAGTTAGATAACGTGAGCAGCACTGCAACACCTACTATATCCAGATGCTATCTGTCATATTTCAGCAGTTTTCAGTCTCTCTGAGATCTTTCTGTCGAAAGCGTTTCTCTGAAGTAGCCCATTCAAGGAATAACGTATAACGCCTATGAATAATGAATGAGTAACGCCTGGATAAAAAGAATTGGTTAAAGAAATTAAATTGTTTGCCCTGTTTTTTTAAACACTATTTAAAACTTCTTTCTTGGGTTAAATTCTGTATATGCTAGAATCATTCATTTATATTCACCTGTTGTGTGTGCTTATGTGAGTATCATAAAATAACATTCGGATGTTAACAACATTTTATAAAAGAAATTACCACTAACCAGTAGATGGCGGAAGAGGAACACTTATTGGCTCATTAGCCATTTTTTCTCTTTTTTTGAATGAATTTTTATAGACGATCAAATCACTATTATAACATTAAAATATCTATTTCTGTTACTTTATTTGTACTGAAGTGTTAAACATATAGGCTAATTGTAGGGAAAATCACAAAGTCTCATGAAAAACAAAAACTTTTGACTAAACTTCACAATAAATCTTTATTTAAATCATCTCTGTGCTTTGTTTGTTATGATGAGAGGATTTGTAGATAATGGGAAGATTTGTGTAGAAATCTGAATGAACTAAAATTCATTCAGCGTTTTGAGACTATAAAACATGTTTTAATCGATATGGATTCTCATTCCTGCTAAATTAAACATATGACTGGTCATTATTTTCAACAGTAATGCCCGTGATTGGCTATAACACTCAACGCTGTAAAATCATGCACTCACATGACCCACATAAAATAACCAGTTCACTCAAAAAAACATTAATCAACGTTATCTCTCCCCAGAATAAAATGCTTCTGTAAAGTCCAGTCGAAGTCGATGCACATATTGTGTTAATATTTACCAGAAATTGCTGCAAATATAGTGAAACTGCTGTCTGTCCTGCTTAATCCTATTCAAACAGATTGACAGCATGGAGTTGTTTGGAACTATTGAGAGCTCCATGAACCACGTGACCGTGTGGCGGCGAGATCAAAGAGTGGCGCAACTCTCTTTTTCTATGGCTCTGCGCGGAAGTACCGCCCCGTGTTTACAAAGCGCTCGTGCGAAGACTAATACAAATGCCCTTTAGCAAAAAAAAGGTTAAACAATGATGTCGGACGATATTGAAGTTCGGAGATGGAGTGTTTTTTGGTAAAGGGCGTTTGTATGAGTCCTTGCACGTTCGCTTGGGGCGGTACTTCCGCCTACGTCTAGCGTGACCTTTCCATCGTGATTGCACATCGCAGAGCAGCGCAAGATGAGCAATTTAGGTTAGAAAGTATATACATCTTTATTTGAAAGTGAAAATGTCCGATGGTTTGTCTAGATAAGACCCTACTCCTCGTCTGGGATTGTGCAGAGTCTCTAAAGCCCTTCCTTTGAAACTGCATTGATTTGGACCTTCAACCCGTTGGTTGCCATTGAAGTCCATTATGTAGAGAAAAATCCTGGAATGTTTTCCTCAAAAAATGTTTTCTTTTTGACCGAAGAAAGACACAAACATCTTGGACGAGATGGGGGTGAGTAAAATATCAGGACATGATATTAACTAATCCTTTCCTATTTCTTTTCCAATCAAGACACATAATGTCCAAAATGTGTAATTAATTTGGTTAGTTCCTGATTCAGCTTTTTCAAATTTGTCTGGAGCCGTCATGACTGGAGTAAATCCTGTTGTTTTCGTGTCCTCCTCCTCTCCAGAGAACAGTCCTCTCCTCTCAGCTCTGGTCATCATCAGCGTGGTGCTGATACTGCTCGTTTCTGCAGTGGTTTGGTTCCTTCACCAAAGAAGCAACCCGGATTCATCCATCCTCAACCTGATTGAGTACCACCCGCCCTTCAGATCCCCATCCACAGATCAGACCTGCTTGGTAGAAGCGGAAGAGATTGAGGAGATGCCTTAGCGCTCCATGCCGTGGTGTTTTCCGGCCGTTCCCAGGTTAGAATAAGCAGCGGGCGTTCATGGAGATGGTGAACTCTTCCCTCTTCACCGGTTCCTCAGCTACGGTCCACACAACAGAACAAAACACAGGAATGGAGGATTGGATGGGGAAATATGAATGCCATAAATTACGCAGGTTTTATTACGCACTTCTTTCTTTCTCCCTGAAGATTGAACTGGTTACTAATATGTTCTCTGAGCTGCAATGTTGAGATTAGTTTCTTTACTATCAAGCTCTGAAAAGGGCAAAAAATGCCATATATTATTGTGCACTATAATCCAGGTCAGTTATAGATTAGTGTGAGGAACGGACTGAAGTTGAAGTCGTAATCTCAGTGAAATCTAGCTCTCAAATCGATCACGTGTTAATGTTGTGAGTGCCAAATTTGCCTCTGTTTCTGTTGTGAGATTTACAAAATGGGAAGTTTTGTCCGATTTCTTCGTGGATATTTTCTTGCATTCTCAGTTGAAAAGGTTACAAATACATGTTTGTCACTGCTATGAGCACCTCAAGTTTTTAGATATGGAGACTTCCTGATTGCCAATCACAATATTTTATAAATGTTGTTGTTTTTATGATTTGGATTTGCCACTAACAGTCGTCTGTATCTGTTGTTATGAATGAATCAAATTGTGTAAACCTAGATTAAGGCTTTATTTAAACAACAAGCCATTTCTCAAAGAGAAACTAATCAACTGTTGGTCTTTTAAAGCGAATAAAGATTCGTCAAACGTTGCTTTCTGTCTTTACTGTCTGATCTAAAACCTCATACATGCACAAATACACACATGAGCTTAGATTTAATGCCGCTGTAAGCAATTTCAGGCTAACTTCAAGCACACGACGGCTCATTGAGACAAACACAGACTTGCAGAATTAGCAGGCATTTGCTGAATAAAGAAGCTCCTACACGCTTGTGTCCAGATGAGCTGCAGATGAATCTAACGAGAGAGAGGGGGATCAGGATGAAGTGGGGCAGCTAATTGAGGGCAGATGATTTACCCTCTGGGGTTTTTATAGATCACTGGCATCATTCTACCCCGAAAAAAGTCAGTTTGTCTGTGTATCCCCAGCTGCTTCATCTACACACGTGTTTGGCCATGTCCCGACTGCTACTGCATTAGAATGTCATGTCCTGTAAGTCAGATTTGTATCTAAACCTGTGCAGTAATTCAGTTGCACACAATTTGAGGTTGATAATCAATATGTTTTTCCTGTGTCCTCGTGTCACTTTCCATCCTGCTTGTCATCGTTGTCCTGGAAGTGACATTGTTGTGGTGGGAAAACAACATACGCACCAATGCCAATAAGTATTATCAGTGGATTTGATGAGTTCTGAGATGTTTTGTGCTGTTAGTTGTTTTGCTCATATTACAGGAAAAGCAAAAAAGTTACAGAAATAACACACATTCACCATTTCTTGTGAACTTTCAGTTTTACAGCAGGTAAAACATAAGAATTATTTTAGAAAAACACAACCCTTCTCAAAACTAAAAGCTAAGCCTAAAGCTTTCTTAAATGGGGTAAATGTTTAACTATTATTATTATTTATAAATGGCAATAATTAACCCAACTTTCCATCAGCATAAGTAACTGATCTGCAGCTATAAATGTGCATTTATTAAGATTCATGCAAACTAGTCATTTTAAAATGATTTATTTATTTATTTATTTAATAATGCTGGCAGTGTTGGCAATAATTAATCCAAGCTAAACCCCAAGCTTAGTTGAATAGAGGGGAAAATGTTTATTTTAATATATTTATAATGTTATTGTTTTTTACTAATATATATACGTATATATATATATATATACATACAACAATGACCACTGATTATCTCTTCATCACCTGTTAGCGGGTGGGATATATTAGGCAGCAAGTGAACATTTTGTCCTCAGAGTTGATGTGTTAGAAGCAGGAAAAATGGGCAAGCGTAAGGATTTGAGCGAGTTTGACAAGGGCCAAATTGTGATGGCTAGACGACTGGGTCAGAGCATCTCCAAAACTGCAGCTCTTGTGGGGTGTTCCCGGTCTGCAGTGGTCAGTCTCTATCAAAAGTGCTCAAGGGAAGGAACAGTGGAGAACCGGCGACAGGGTCATGGGCGGCCGAGGCTCATTGATGCACGTGGGGAGCGAAGGCTGGCCCGTGTGGTCCGATCAAACAGACGAGCTACTGGAGCTCAAACTGCTCAAGAAGTTAATGCTGGTTCTGATAGAAAGGTGTCAGAATACACAGAGCATCTCAGTTTGTTGTGTATGGGGCGGCACAGCCGCAGATCAGTCGGGGTGCCCATGCTGACCCCTGTCCTCCGCCCAAAGCACCAACAGTGGCATGTGAGCATCAGAACTGGACCACGGAGCAATGAAAGAAGGTGGCCTGGTCTGATGAATCACGTTTTCTTTTACATCACGTGGATGGCCGGGTGCGTGTGCGTGGCTTACCTGGGGAACACATGGCACCAGGTGCACTATGGGAAGAGGCAGTGATGCTTTGGGCAATGTTCTGCTGGGAAACCATGGGTCCTCCATCCATGTGGATGTTACTTTGACACGTCCCACCTACCTAAGCATTGTTGAGACCATGTCCAGCCTTTGATGGAAACGATATTCCCTGGTGGCAGTGTCTCTTTCAGCAGATAATGCGTCGCCACAAAGCACAAATGCTTCAGGAATGGTTTGAGGAGCACAACGAGTTTGAGGAGTTGACTTGGCCTCCAAATTCCCCGGATCTCAATCCAATCGAGCATCTGTGGGATGTGCTGAACAAACAAGTCCGATCAATGGAGGCCCCACCTCACAACTTACAGGACCTAAAGGATCTGCTGCTAACATCTTGGTGCCAGACACCACAGCACACCTTCAGGGGTCTAGAGGAGTCCATGCCTGCTGTTTTAGCACCAACACTATATGCAAAGATTGCAGACTTCACTGTCCTCATCTGACGTTGAGGTTTGTCACTGATGACCACTAGAGGACGCTGTTACTCATGAAATGATCCCTGTACACTTCAGTCCTGGAAGGCCACTGTCCTGCAGAGCTGAGCTCCAACCCTGATAAAAACACTCCTGAACAAGCTAATCAGGATTACTAGAAAGCTACAGGCAGTGTTTTATCAGAGCTGGAGCTCAACTCTGCAGGACCGAAGCTGCTCATCACTGTAGACAGACTGTGCACTGACCAGACTGACAGAGAAATCAGGCGACAAGTGACAGATGCATTTCGTGCAAAAATATTGCATTTTGACGAACAAACTTTGACATCAACAAGAAAATATAAGAGTATGAGTAGGATATATTTTCTCCTTCCTTTTAATATAATGCTATCCTAACTATGTATGATTGTGTGGGTGCATTTGAGTATTGCATATCCACAGGCCGATCAGAAAACCTGTGACACATTTTCATTGACTATACAATCAGTGTCCTTTATCTTGTTTCAGTGCATTTCTAAATTCATAATACGAATGCAGTTCTTATCTGTTAAACTTGTGTGCCCAGTCTGGATCAGGATATTGAAGTGTCATCGTGTCTTGGTCCGTGTTTTCTCAGTTCTCAGCGCAGGGAAAGAGTTCAGAAGAAGTGAGCGAAGCGCCTCTTTGCACAGATTGCCTTAGATAAAACGCTCTGTAGTTGGCAGGAACTGAAAGCACTCACCTTGCACATATTTCTAGGGTTTTAAGTTTATGTTGGGTGAATTAGTAATGACTTGCAGTCACGTCAACAACACCAAACCTCAGCAAAATGCAAGATGGAACAAGGAACCAAGACGCGTAGAAAGACACAAAGTCTGATTTTTATTGCACTTGTGGTAAAGAAACTTGACACAGCACACAAATCTCAAATCCAATCTTTAGGGCAGACTCTTGCCACTGTCATTTTGTGAGTAATGAAACTCACATGAAGAGTATCACACGACATAAGCGATGTTTACACATTCTTATGATGTGTCTGAAGCTTTTTGTAAAAATCTTATTTCTTATTTGCCGTTCAGATTATATCTATAGCACATTTAAAAACAGCATAAATGCACACTATACAGACAACACAACAGCATCAAAATATACAGCAATTGAGAAATCAACTTTCCCTTGAGCTTTTGATATATAAAAGGTCATGGTGATATAAAAATATCCTGTATGTTTCATAGCTGAAAACTTCCTTGTTAGTCAAAGAAAAGCTTTTATAGACACCAGGCCCAGAAAACGAGAGATCTCAGAATATGCCAACCCTTGACGTGTGGCAGGGGCGTTTCTAGGATTTTCATTTTAGGGGGGCTCAGCCCCCAGTGAGGATATGAAAAAAAAAACATTTGGTAAGACTTTAGTTTAGGGTCCAATTCTCACTATTAACTAGTAGCTTATTAGTATGCATATTAGGATATTGGCTGTTTATTATTACGTATACCTATAAAGAAAATATTAATGCCTCATTCTGCATGAGCATATTGTACATCCCTTAATCATACAATGTAGGCAGGTTTATAATCAATGAGATCCCAAATGTGAGGTTAGGGGGGTTTGGGGGGCATGGCCCATCTACATATGTGCATTTTAAAATGTTCTGAACGCCAAAAAATTAGATAACAATAGCTTGAAAACCATGTCAGTGGGCAGATATGACTGATTGAGTTTTCCATTTTTGTCAGTGAAGAAAGTAAACATGATGTTTAACTGATATTTATATGTTTTATGAATAATTTTTGTAGACATGTTAATTTACTGAAGGCTAACAGGCAAGCTATGTAGCCTAACTAGATTTATTAAATTAATTCACAATATGCACACATTCATCACTAATCTTATGCCCAATACAGGCAGAAAAGAGTTGAGATTTTTTATTTACTGAGAGCTACACATGGAATTATTAAATTTACAATATGAACACATTTATTACTAATATTATTTTGTTCATATTTCTTGTTTGTTAATTAAATTATAAATGGCATTACATAGGCCTATTTCAAATCAAAATGGCAAAATTAGATTAAAAGTTTATTAATTTGCCTGAATATTTTTGTCATTTGTTTAAAGGTCCCGTTCTTCGTGTTTTTTTGAAGCTTTGATTGTGTTTAAAGTGTGCAATATAACATGTGTTCATGTTTCGCGTGTAAAAAAACACAGTATTTTTCACACAATGTACTTATCTGTACACCGCTGTTTTCACTGTCCTAAAAACGGCTGATGACTTCCTTTATTCTATGAAGTCCCTCCTTCAGAAATACGTAACGAGTTCTGATTGTGCCAGCGGTTCCTGTGTTGTGATTTGACCGCAGCTTGAACGTGGCACGGTTCCTGTGTTGTGATTTGACCGCAGCTTGAACGTGGCACGGTTCCTGTGTTGTGATTCGACTGCAGCTTAGCGCACGTAACTTGCACGGAAAGGTCACGCCTCTTAACGGGAGATGTATGCGCTTAATGATCTCTACAGCGTCCCTGGGAAAGCCAAACAAAGGTGATTTGACTCCGGGATGAAAATAACAGCGTCTGGACGACATGGCGACAAACACACTCAAACGCAACAATTCCTTTTCTCCATGCGACACTTCCTCTTCTCCACGTGGGACAGCAACAAGACCACGCCCCCTTTTTTCACGTATTCTTGTGGGCGGAGGTTAGTCTGTTCTACTGTTCTACTGACGTCATTTATGAAGGAAGTACCAGGATGTAGTCCAAGCCGGCCGTTCGCTGTAGGCTTTGAAAGGGAACTTCTGTTAAATAAAATATCTCGCTTGGCATTGAACTTTGAGCTTTATAATTTTACAGGTATTATTTATGCTCTAACAGCAACATTACACACTAACTAAAGTTTGAACAATGGGATCACGAAGAACGGGACCTTTAACATTTATGACTTAAAGAAGCAGCTGTCAAATATGAAATGTTTAGTTTAGCTACTTACACATATCTTGACGTCGAGTCCTGCTGCTAAAATACGAGCTCAGCCTCAGCAACGTCTGTGTGAACATAAAGCCCGCCTACTCTGATTTGATTGGTTTTCTCAAATATTTTGACATTGACGAGTGGCGACAGACCAATGAGGCTCAGATCAACGCACACACCTCTGCTTCTGACGTGCACTCTATTCGCTGCCACAGCGGATTGAAGAACACGCTGATTAACGCAGATTAAAAGACGGGACGAAGCCGAAGCCTCCCGCCAGTTTCATCACACATTTTTTTAGGGGGGCTGGACAGAAGCTTAGGGGGTGAAGGCCCCCTTAAAAGGGCCTAGTGACGCCCATGTCGTGTGGTGAAACACCGCCTCAACAGAAGAAGAACAACGCCTGATTCTGTAGCCCCGCCCACCGACTCGTGCCTGACATTACATAGGCCTACATAGAGCTAAACCGCATCGAACTTCTAAGCAATAAACATACCACATAAGCTTCATTCAGATTCCAATATTATGAACTTTATTTTTAATGAATATCCAGCTCACGTGGGGAAGACATTTGCGCGTCTGTTCCTTCATTTCACCACGGATTCGTTTGTAGACAGGATGAGATTACATGAATAAATGAAGCAACACACTAATGAGAGTAAAACGTGTTTTTTAATGTGATAGTATCGCATTGTTACAGATCGTATTGATTATGTGTACATGTCTAACTGAACATTAGCACGCTGTCACAGGCTGGAGAATCCTTTATTAGCGGTGTTGTTGGTTCATTGCGATTCGGGATCAGACTCGGACATGTATCGGCCAGTGCTCGCAAAGCCCAACGTCCCGAGGCCATGTGATTTTCAGACATATCTTAAATAGTGAAATAACATTACTTTCTTGATGTGCGCATGTGTGTGTGTGTTAGGGCTGTCACTTTGCGTTTGAAAATCGATTGCACAATCGATCGAACCAACCAACACAAGTTTCGAAAAAGAAAATAGGGAATCGATTTGAACCAAATATGTACACTATTAATTTTAAACAAATTAAACAAATAAAAGATAGATGTAACCTCTCAAAAACAAGCAGAAAAAGAACATAAAGAATTTCGAAAGTGCAGTAGGCGTTGCGAAAGCTAAAAATAAAATTCCCACCAATTTTACGCACCTATAGTTTCAATCGGCTGCTGCTGGCGTTCTGCCAAAAAAAAAAGGAGGACAACGGCGATCAACCTGTGTGACATAAGAGACGAGTGATAACCCATAATAACTTGAGGAGTTGCCGATATGGATGCACTTCGGGTTTTGGACTGTATGATGCTGTTGTTCACTGATGTTATGCCAGTCCACTCTGCTTATTGTTTTTCGAGAATGTTGCACTCATGTTTGTCATGGTGCACGAAACTTCACGCCAATAAATCATCAGATATATTACTGACTTGTGCGTTTCAAGCTCCCTGTTTACGTTCGTCCTAATGCCTGTTAGCTGTCCGTGGATTGGCCTATATTTGCCGTTGAAAATAGAAACGTCTTTAGACATGGAAAATCGATTTTACAATCGATTCAATGAATAATTATGTCTCAAAACTCAAACAGGATTTTTTCACAAAAGTGACAGCCATAGTGTGTGTGTGTGTGTGTGTGTGTGTGTGTGTGTGTGTGTGTGTGTGTGTGTGTGTGTGTGTGTGTGTGTGTGTGTGTGTGTGTGTACGGTTCGCGCCGCTTCGTGCTTATATCCACCGATCGGGTGGGCCAAATAATAAAAAAATAACATTCCAATGAATCGCGGGTGGATGAGAGATAAATCATTGTGTTTGTTTGATAAAGACATTTTGCGAGCCATGTGGGCGATTCAGTCAGGTTACCGTTTTCCCACACGCTTTCAAAACAATTCCCACATGGGGAACTGATAGCCTGACGTCGTCATACTCAATTCTAGTCAGAATTTGAGTCTGATACTGCTCCGTTGGGCTGTGATTATGGGGCGTGATTCAACCGAACCAGGAAAGACCTCAATTGGATAGACCTACAACCAATCAGAGCAACGGAGCGACGCATAACGTGAGTTGTCAAATGTCAACAGAACTCAACTGCACTGTATTGCCAAGTCCGCGGGTTGAAGCGACCCCAATTATGTGATATACAGACCCAGGAATGCGAAATTTAGCAGCCGTGCCAAAATAACACATATTTTACCCCACAAATGCCATTTTTCCCGGAGAACCCCCCCCACCCGGAAAGCTATTGGGCTTGTTTTTGGCTAGTTTTGAGTAACAGTTGGGCGAGTTTTGCTGTAAAAACTTGGCAACCCTGTCCGCACGCACGCTGGAATAAGTCACGTTAGAAGAAGAAGATGAGTGTAAACGATCTTTGCCGGTGTTGTAAAAAGAATTTAAGGATACACAGAGTACTTACCAACACCATCATCATTTCTGAGAGAAATAGTGAAGGTGAATGCATATACGAACAAGTTCTCCGTTTAGGATTAGAACAAATTTAACCCAAGCACCTTTGATGACGTGGATGATTACGTTACTGTTTATCATCTGTCCATCATCGTCTAAAGCCCGCCCTGACAATTTCATTGGTCCGAACAGTTTCTGTTCGGGCATAATTACTTCTCTATGGATCAAGTCCAGACCGAACTGCCCGTGCAAAAAAATTTGTGGGCGGGGCTAAGTTCGTCTGGCATCCAGGCTAGGGAACTGAAGCTCATTAAATATGCAAATCGTATCCAATCCTAGCCGTGGGCGTTTACTTCCAAGTGTTCAGTGCGGCACGCCCATAAAAACTGAGCGTTCCAGGATAGAGCCTCAAAACCAGGGCAGAAAATAGCCTATTACTCATTCATTATGATGTTTTTGAATGTAAAAACCATAAGTTGACCTCAGACAACAGTATAAAATAATGTAAAAGCCAGTTCATGACTCCTTTAAGAACACATACTGCATGCCGACAGATTGAAGTCAGATTGTTTCTCAAGGAGAAGGCATGTGCTTTATTATGAATCTATTGTGAACGGATGACAAAATATATCACAGTGCCTTTGTGCTGATGGGAGACGATTCTTATCTCTTGCGTGGTTTAGTCATTGTGAATCATTTTGCAAGTAACTGTCAGGGCAAATTCCAACTAAAGACACACACACACTTCAGTTTGTGCTTCCTGCGTTTGTCTCCAGTCTTGTGAAGCCGTTTTGAACATTATAGAAAACACTAGACCTGCTGTTTGCATGTGCAAAACTCAATATCACAATGCTGGAGCACTCCAGGTGGTTGTCAGGGCATTGCTATGTGGTTGCTAAGGTGTTCTGAGTGGTTGTTAGTGTGTTGTTGTGTAGTTGCTAGGGTGTTCTAGGTGGTTGCTAAGGTATTCTAAGAGGTTGTTATTCTTTGTGGTTGCCAGGATGATGCCATGTGGTTTCTGTGTTCTGGGTGCTTCTTAGTGTGTTGCTATATGGTTGCTAGGGTATTCTAGGTGGTTGACAGGGTGTTATTTGTGTTGCTAGGTGTTTTGGGTGGTTGACATGAGGTTGCTGAAGTGTGCTCGTTGTTTGTGTGTTGCTAGGGTGTTTTCTGATGTGTTCTTTGTGGCTGTTGGTGTTGTTGCGTTGTGATTACCAGGCCTTTGTTATGTGGTTGTTAAGGTGTTCTGAATGGTTGTGTAGTGTGTTGCTATGGGTTTGCCAGGGTGTCATGTGATTGCTACAGAGTTCTAAATGGTTCTCAGTGTGTTGCTATGTAGTTGCTATGTGTAAAGATGTTACGAGTGGTCACTGGTGTGTTTCTATGCAGTTTCTAGGGCGTTCTGGGTGGTTGCCAGGGCATCGCTACTGTGTGTGGTTTTTGAGATGCTCTTTATGGTCATTAGTGTGTTGCTATGGGTTTGCAAGTGTTGTCATGTGATTGCTAAGGAGTTCTGAGTGGTTGTTAGTGTGTTGCTATGGGTTTGCAATTGTTGTCATGTGATTGCTAAGGAGTTCTGAGTGGTTGTCAGTGTGTTGCTATGTAGTTGCTATGTGCGAAGGTGTTACAAGTGGTCACTGGTGTGTTTCTACGCAGTTGCTAGGATGGTTGCCAGGGCGTTGCTACTGTGTGTGGTTTTTGAGATGCTCTTTATGGTTGTTAGTGTGTTGCTATGGGTTTGCCAGGGTGTTGTGATGTGATTGCTACGGAGTTCTGAGTGGTTGTCAGTGTGTTGCTATGTAGTTGCTATGTGCGAAGGTGTTACAAGTGGTCACTGGTGTGTTTCTACGCAGTTGCTAGGGTGGTTGCCAGGGCGTTGCTACTGTGTGTGGTTTTTGAGATGCTCTTTGTGGTTGTTAGTGTGTTGCTATGGGTTTGCCAGGGTGTTGTCATGTGATTGCTAAGGAGTTCTGAGTGGTTGTCCGTATGTTGCTATGTAGTTGCTATGTGTGAAGGTGTTACGAGTGGTCACTGGTGTGTTTCTATGCAGTTGCTAGGGTGTACTGGGTGGTTGCCAGGGCGTTGCTACTGTGTGTGGTTTTTGAGATGCTCTTTGTGGTTGTTAGTGTGTTACTATGGGTTTGCCAGGGTGTTGTCATGTGATTGCTAAGGAGTTCTGAGTGGTTGTCCGTGTGTTGCTATGTAGTTGCTATGTGCGAAGGTGTTACAAGTGGTCACTGGTGTGTTTCTATGCAGTTGCTAGGGTGTACTGGGTGGTTGCCAGGGCATTGCTACTGTGTGTGGTTTTTGAGATGCTCTTTATGGTTGTTAGTGTGTTGCTATGGGTTTGCAAGGGTGTTGTCATGTGATTGCTACGGAGTTCTGAGTGGTTGTCCGTGTGTTGCTATGTAGTTGCTATGTGTGAAGGTGTTACGAGTGGTCACTGGTGTGTTTCT
Organism: Romanogobio albipinnatus; assembly: GCA_023566225.1. Taxonomy (NCBI): domain Eukaryota; kingdom Metazoa; phylum Chordata; class Actinopteri; order Cypriniformes; family Gobionidae; genus Romanogobio; species Romanogobio albipinnatus. The sequence continues at coordinate 5,402,235 of CM042243.1, read as the reverse complement.
ATGCAGTTGCTAGGGTGTACTGGGTGGTTGCCAGGGCGTTGCTACTGTGTGTGGTTTTTGAGATGCTCTTTGTGGTTATTAGTGTGTTGCTATGGGTTTGCAAAGGTGTTGTCATGTGATTGCTAAGGAGTTCTGAGTGGTTGTCCGTGTGTTGCTATGAAGTTCCTATGTGCGAATGTGTTACAAGTGGTCACTGGTGTGTTTCTATGCAGTTGCTAGGGTGTACTGGGTGGTTGCCAGGGCGTTGCTACTGTGTGTGGTTTTTGTGATGCTCTTTGTGGTTGTTAGTGTGTTGCTGTGGGTTTGCAAGGGTGTTGTCATGTGATTGCTAAGGAGTTCTGAGTGGTCACTGGTGTGTTTCTATGAAGTTGCTAGGGTGTACTGGGTGTGAAGAGCAGAAATGCTGTCGGACTCCAGGCAGCTTAGGATCATTTGGTGATTTGTACTGGTTTCTCACACTTTCCCAGGGTTCAGCTTGCTGTCTGGACCTCTTAGGACATGAGAAAAGCCAGGTCAACAAAGCCTAATTTATTAGAGGGGGACACAATAGCTGCTGTCAGGGAGAGGGGCAGTTCAGAGGGGAGCCTCCTGCATCTGTGTGAGAGAAAGAGACGGGGCCTAATAATAATAATGAAACAATAGACAAACCCAAGTGTTTCCCTTGAGTGACTCCGGTTTTTTCTTTCTTTAAGATTTCAAACGGGGCAGCAGTGTTCTTACAAGGGTATGTTTCACAAAACTGGATCCTATTTCACCCCAAAATTATATTTTGCTTAAAGGATATAAATCTGTTTGTTTTTTTCCCCTCCCTTCCATTCCAATATTAAAATTATTTATACATCATAGTGTTTTATGTACTACTAGTGCTGTCAAATCAATTAATTTCGATTAATCGTATCTAACATACACACTTTTATGTAAGATGCACTAATTTATACTGATTTAAATATTTTTGTAATACAACAAAAATGACTATTACAGAAAATAAAATTTTGGTTGTCAGTGATATTACAAAAACATTTCATTTTAATTGACTGAAAATAGGCTTCATGTTATTTATGCAAAATCTAATTTCTTATTTGTTTTATTTTATGCATGTTTATTTATTTATTTGTGATGATTTAGTGCCGGTGACCCTTCCACTGTTTGATTAATTAATTTGACACTATAAAGAATAATCCCTCCAGCTGCTTAACCCTCTGGTGCTCTTCGTCTAGGGGTTGCATTGGTTGTCTTCCCGGTCATAAGTGACCGGACACCTAAAAATTAAACTTCCTCCACCCCAGTAAAACCAATGCAATTTATTTTTCTTCAATAATATTTTTTCTTTTTAATTTTGTATTTTGAGATGATTTAATGGTATTATTTAATATTTATGCAATAATTATGGTCTATTTTTGCCATTGAAAATTATACATATACTTTTTTGTTATTTTATTTATTATTTATTTATTTCAGGTTAAAATAGAGACTAGGCCTTCAAAATATATATTTTTTGAAGGCAGATTAGCGTCCTCTTTTGGAATTATTTAAGAAATCATGTAACCATGGGTGTAATCACTAGAGGTCTCTATGGAGAGGCTTGAGAATTCCCTAGTTCTCTTTTGAACACATTTAATTTTTTTTTTGTTGATGGATTTGAATATATATATAAAAAAAATCTCAAAGACTATTTATTATAAAGTTTTAGATATTTTTTTGTTTGTTAGAAATTTGTAGATTTGTGTTTTTGCAGATTTCCCATTAATTTCCTATTTTTGACCGAAGAGCACAAGTGGGAGTATTTTTTTTTTACTACCACTTAGCATGCTCAAATCATGCCCCCAATTTTTTTGTTAAAAATTACAAATGTGGTTCATAGGTTCAGTTTTTCATAGGTGTGTGTGTGTGTGTGTGTGTGAGTGGATGTGTCAATATCACACTCTTGATGTTTTACAGTGTCCCCCCTTTACTGCTGTGTACTTTTTTTCAGCATTGTGGCCGATTTGTAGATTGTACACACAAATATTCGGTGAATTTTTTGTGTTTTTGCCGATTTCCCATTCATTTCCTATGGGGGTCATTTATGACCGAAGAGAATGAGCGCTACTTTTTTTTTTTTACGACCAATTAGCATGCTCGAATCATGACCCCATTTTTTTGTGTGTGTACATACCTAATGCAAGAAAAGTCACCAAGTTTCATATCATTCTGATGAAGCAGTGATTTTTAACATTTCAAAACAGAAAATTTTCCGGTCAGAAATGAGCGAAGAGCACCAGAGGGTTAAAAGATATTATAGCATTGGAAATGAGGGAATTATCGTCTCCTGCATTGCATTTCTCAAATTGGATGATTTCCGTTATTAATTGAGCTCTTGGTACCAATGCAGAAGAGTCCTTTAAAATGATGCCACCCGCTTCCACTTTAATTACACGGTGTCACGCGGTGCTTGATTTTTCAAACAGACCTTTGCTTTTGTCTTCCGTCTCCCTCTTTACTTTTTTCCAGCCGTCTGTTGTTCAGGAGATGGATGCTTTCTGAGGAGCATACATTATGGAGAAGCCTGCCACCATTGTGATTATGGCTGTAATGGCCTGTTTTTGATCAAATAACACCGAAGGCATCTCATTCGCACGTCTCTGGCTTTCTCGTGCTGATGCATGAAGGAGGAAAAGGTTAGCACTGACCTGACACGGCTAATTAAAAGGGACAACATTCAGCGTTAATATGACAAGACACAAACTGACAGTTGGCATGGAAATGTGCATACCAGATGCTGTGTGCACACCACCAGACATGTGCCGCTTTCTCACGTCCTTTGTTAAGACAATATGTTGTTTGCACACAGAACGGCATGACAGATTTGCATGATTAACCAAGAACTACACTCTAAAAAACAAAAAAAGGTTCTATATGGCACCAAAAATGGTTCTTGGCTCGTAATCATAGGGGAACCTTTTTTAGTGCTATATAGCACCAATTTTGGTGCTTCAGTGGTTCTTCAGCGGTTCTTCACCAGTTCTTTGACTAAGGCACTATATAGCACCTCTGAAGAACTGCTGAAGAACCACTGAAGCACCAAAATTGGTGCTATATAGCACTAAAAAAGGTTCCCCTATGATTACGAGCCAATAACCATTTTTGGTGCCATATAGAACCTTTTTTTAGAGTGTAGATGATTTGATTTTCCATTTTTCCAAGAAAAAGAGTGGCGCTTACCATGCAAAAGTCACTTGCACGGTTATTATTCTACTTGTCTTGAAAATGGCGGTTGCTAACAAGTGTCCAATTGGGACTACACTCTAAAAAAAAAGGTTCTATATGGCACCAAAAATGGTTCTTGGCTCGTAATCATAAGGGAACCTTTTTTAGTGCTATATAGCACCAATTTTGGTGCTTCAGTGGTTCTTCAGCAGTTCTTCAGAGGTGCTATATAGCACCTTAGTCAAAGAACCAGTGAAGAACCACTGAAGAACCACTGAAGCACCAAAATTGGTGCTATATAGCACTTAAAAAGGTTCCCCTATGATTACGAGCCAAGAACCTTTTTTGGTGCCATATAGAACCTTTTTTTTTTAGAGTGTACAAAGATTGTCTGTGACATTAAACGTCGTCAGTCATAGTTTATAGTGTTACTCAAACTTTCAAGGAAAATGTTCTGAGGCTTTAGAAGGACTGTTGACATGTCAATATCATTGAAAGTGAGTTTTCCGTTCACATCTGTTTCTTTCGGTCGAGTTAAACTCATTCTTATTTCTTAACAATAGTGCTTGTCTCTCCTTTTGTTCTATTCTCGTGCTCTGCCGTCTCCGGCAAGGCCTTCATCTGTGAGCATGCCCCAATTAACAGAGCCAAAATAAGCAGGACCATTAAGACGGCCGCCCACTGGAAGGAACCAAGAGGCTGCTGGGTAGTGGGTAACACAAGTCCTGTGATCCTGTACTCGTTCATCTTGTCAAATCAACACTGCTCTCGCTGTTCGCTTGATTATATGTTTTTCCTTAATGGAACATTCCTTAATGTTGCCTGACAAAAAGCGGGGGATTTTCCAGGGTCATATGATAACACTTGATTCTTGCAACGGCCAGATTGTTCTCTTGATTTGGAAGATTTAATAAGTCATTTGGTCTCAATAGCATTCAGCTTTATGTGTGTGTGTTGGTTTTTCAAGACAACACATAATCAAAACGAAGTAGTTAATTTGAAATTAAATGCGTAAAATGGATCCTGGATGAATAATTTAGAAAAACTTTTTGGATTGCCAATGTGTGAACAGTTTTTAACTTTAAAAAAACGAGACCTTCCCCGACTTCCTAGGATGTCTATGAAAGCCTGATATTTATGTGAAGGACTCAGACCGGATTCTCCGGGAAAATCCAAAGGAAGTGATGTTTGCGCTCCTGAGAGCCTCACTTCTGCTCAATGACACAAGTCAAGTCACCTTTATTTATATAGCTCTTTTTACAATGCAGATTGTTTCAAAGCAGCTTCACAGTGATAATAATGCAACATAATTTAATAGAAAGTAATATAGTTAAATATTTAGTGTCCCCAACTGAGCAAGCCAAAAGCCAAAGGCAACAGGGGCGATGGTGGCAAGGAACCCAAACTTTATTAAACGGTTATTAAAGGCCTTCTGAAACGAAGTGATGCGTTTGTGTATGAAAAATATCCATATTTACAACTTTATATAAATAACTAGCTTCCGGCGGTCAGAGGTACACAAGTCGACTTGTGCTACAAGAGTAACCCTTAAACCCTTGACGCATGTGTATTGACGAACGCAGAAGCGCAGAGGATAGAGCTAAACAAAACACCTGTCATGAATTAGAGTCTAAAACGAATTTTTAAAGAGAAATGGCGGAGGATTTGGATATAAGAGAAGAGGGGCTTAAGTTTGTTGTGCAGCACTATCCGCGAGACACGTCAAAGCTTCAGGGGTCACTCTTTTAGCGCAAGTTGACTTGCTGATCGCCAGAAGCTAGTTATTTTAGTCTATAAAGTTTTAAATATGGATATTTTTCTAACACAAACGCGCCACTTTGCTTCAGTAGGCCTTTATTAACCCCCCAGAGCCGTGTGGAGCAGTTATATGATGGATAGATGCATTTTTATGGACTTCAAAAACGACACACAACCATTCACTGCCATTATAAAGCTGAAGAGTCTGGACATTTTTAATATAACTCCGATTTTATTCGTCTGAAAGAAGAGTGTCATATACACCTAGGATGACTTGATGACCCCCTTTAAAGGGGTCATTTAATCCAAAAATTAAAAAAAAATAAAAAAAATAAATCACCTTTATTTTATTCCAAACCTGTATGAGTTTCTTTCTTCTGTTGGAGCACAAAAGAAGATATTTTGTATTGAAAGATATATGGAAGTCAATGGGTGCAGTCAGCTGTCTGGTAACCCACATTCCTCAAAATATCTTCCTTTGTGTTCAACAGGAGAAAGAAACTCATACAGGTTTGGAACAACTTGAGGGTGAGTAAATGATGACAACATTTTGGGTGAACTATTCCGTTAAACATCATCCGCCAGGGGTCATTGTTATTTTTACCTTCAATCCGTGTTTTTGGTGAGTTTCGGATATGTTTCTAGTTTCATGTCTTCACTGTAAAATCGAATTAGTTAGACTTACTTAAAAAAAAGCATGCAAACCGATTGCCTTAAAAAACCCTAAAGTGAAATAGGAATAGTATGTTGTGCTACAAGAGTTCTAGTAACTAAAAAACGAACTGTAGAGAGGACTTGATCTTTTACTTTAGGTTTACTCTTGACTTAGTATAGCTACCATTGTTGTGTTTTGCTGAATGTTGAAGTCTGTGTGTGACTCAAGCAAGATATTGTCCAATTATAGAGGGGTTATATCAACCCAATTAAAAGTTTCACAGGTGTTTATGACGTAAGTGTTAGCACTAAAATTGTAAACAATATAAAGAGAAATATTACATAGATTCATTTTAAAAGGTGACCTTAATTTCTGACTAAATCATTAACTACAGTTAATTATTCAGTCCGAGGCTAGGTCAACTTTGTAAATTTTTTTTAAATTGCTTCTCTTCCTTTGAAACAAAATCACTGTGGTTTCTTGTTGCATCGCTGCATCAATCGGAACAGGGTCATAATAATATGAATGTGTCAAGTGCCCAACCAAAGTGAACACTGATCACCATAATGGTGACCATAATTGTTTTGCTTCACAAAATGTCACCCAAACCAATCAATTAATCTTACCTTTGGTTTTCTGAGTAAACAAGGAATAGTATGTGAATAGTACAGATTACTAAGTCATTAAGTTAACTAAAAAGTATTAGTTAGAATCACTGTTGGATTTTACAGTGTTTTTCTTCTCACATAATAAGGTCCTTTCAACCCATGTTGTAAGTTTTTGGTTAGCGCATGAGGTCATGATCAACCTGTTTGGGTTTAGTTTGTGATTATGACCAGCTGACTGTACATTTTTAGAGAGTTATTAGAGACCACATAGCATCTCTTTCTGCCCGTATTACAAGGTCAGAATATTTTCCCTGTGTCACAAAGACACACAATGTCGTCATTCTCTTTTAACACTCATCCTGCTTTGATGCCCAATCAAAATGTCCTTGCTTTTATTCATTTTCAAATGCATGAATTATTAATATGCATATGTAAATTGTGCAGTAATATAAAGGGGTGTTTTTAATTTATAAAAACAAACACAAAAGCACCATTGAGAGATGAATCGTTTGAATATTTGAATACATTATCCATGTCAGCAAGCAGCCGAAAAACAGTCACCTATTCAAATGATACGCACTGTACAATCTCTGACAGTAATTAATTCCTGCCACTGTCAGATTCATCTGCAATAATAGAGCAATTACTTTATTTAAGAGAACATTTACCAGAGAGACAAAGCCATAATTACTCTGTTATTGATTTAATGCAGGTTATTAGCGCAGTAGAAAACAAACGGTGTGATTGCGGGTTGCGTAATTTAGATTTTAAAAGGAACTGTAAATTGTTGGTCACCATCTTAAGAAGAGTGGGTCATTTTTTCTACTGTGTGTACTGTATTTCTTTTGTCTTTCTCAAATCTATGTTATTCCTGTCTCATCTTAAATTGTATAAACAAAAATATCATCCTCCTCCAGGAAGTGACTGTCATTAAACAGATTCAGATGCGAGTGAAGAAAGAGTCTTTATTACTCAAATACAATTTGTGATAACAGGAACGGTCAGAATTGAGGGCAGGTGTTGATCCAGATGGTGCAGGGGCAACTAAGTCCACAATGCAATCCTCCGTGGTGAAACAAATCCTCAGAACAGACAGGAACAACGGACACCAGGAAACGGATGGCAGACAGGACTGGACACAGGAAGAACAACCAACGATCTGACAAACACACAGTGGTTAGTCAAGCCTTATGTAGAGCAGTTAATGAGGTGCAGCAGGTGGTGGTGGTGATGACCCGGCAATCAGTTGCCACGCCTCACACCATCCATACACACAGACACAGAAACTGAGACAGTGAATTCATGAACTGTGACAGTACCCCTTCCCCTAAGAGCGTCTCCTGGCGCTCCCAGCAGAACCTACCCGTTGATTGTAATCATCAATAAGGGAGTGATCCAGAATGTCTCTTGCAGGAACCCAACTTCTCTCCTCCGGACCGTAACCTTCCCAGTCCACCAAGTACTGAAATCCACGTCCCCTCCTTCTCGAGTCCAAAATACGATTTACCAAATAAGTAGGTTCCCCCATCTATGAGTCGCGGCGGTGGGGGATTAATATGAGAATTAAAAACGGGTTTCAATTTGGATACATGAAAGACGGAATGAATCCTCCTGTACGCAGGAGGCAGTTTGAGGTGGACTGCCACTGGACTAGGCGAATGGACCAATGAATTTGGGAGCAAGCTTGTTACACACGGAGCGGAGAGGAATATTCTTGGATGAAAGCCACACCTTTTGACCAATGACGTATACAGGAGGCTTAGACCGGTGGCGATCGGCTTGGGCCTTGGTGCGCGCTCCCACCTGGAGCAGAGTCTCACAGGCTCTGTTCCAGGTGTGATGACACCTCTGGACGAAGGTGTGAGCGGAGGGAACCGCGACTTTGGATTCCAGACTAGGAAAAATAGGTGGCTGGTAACCTAAGCTACACTTAAACGGAGAAAGGCCCGTGGACGACACTGGAAACGAGTTATGTGTGTACTCAACCCATGGAAGTTGCTGGCTCCAGGAGGAAGGATTCTTGGATACCAAACGTTGCAACACTCTCTCCAAGTCCTGGTTGGCCCGCTCGGTTTGGCCATTGCTCTGGGGATGGAAACCCGAAGACAGACTTACACTCGCTCCAAGTAATCTACAAAACTTCCTCCAAAATTTGGAAATAAATTGGGGCCCCCTGTCAGAGACCACATCTGTCGGGAGGCCATGTATACGAAAGACGTGTTCAATGACAGCCACCGCTGTCTCCTTAGCAGAAGGTAATTTAGGTAAGGGAATAAAGTGAGCCGCCTTCGAGAACCGGTCCACTACGGTCAAAATGACCGTCTTACCCTGGGAGGGTGGTGACAAAATGGGACCAAGGTCTCAAAGGAACTGGCAGTGGTTGGAGTAACCCATCCGGAGGACGATTGGAAGTCTTACCACTGGCACAAACCGAACAGGCCAAAACAAAAACTTTGAATGTCGCGAGCCATCCCAGGCCACCAGAATCGTTGCTTGACCAAAAAGCTAGTACGATTGACCCCTGGATGATCATGCCACATTGGAACAATGACCCCACTGAATAACGTCGGACTGTAAATCCCTCTGGCACAAATAATCGACTCGGTGGGCCACCGGGTGGAGGCGTTACCCCTTCTAAGGCCGATTTGACCTCCCATATGAGTGTGGAAACAATGAGTTTCTCAGGTAAAATGCACTCGGGAGTGGACGGGCGTTCGGAGCGGTCAAAAATGCGAGATAAAGCATCGGGTTTGATGTTCTTGGAACCCGGACGGTACGAGAGGGAAAAATTCTGAGAGTACTACAGATCTGATGTATTCTAAATTCTTATGATCGGTCCAGACTATAAAAAGGTACCCCCGACCGCTCTAGCCAATGGCGCCACTCTTCCAATGCTAACTTGACTGCCAACAACTCCCGGTTACCAATATCGTAGTTGTGTTCGGCAGGTGATAAACAGTGGGAGAAAAATGCGCAAGGATGCATCTTGTCATCCGAGGAAGAACGTTGGGAGAGAACCGCACCTACCCCCACCTCTGACGCGTCGACCTCCACCACAAACTGACGTGATGGATCAGGGGAAATGAGGATGGGAGCCGAAACGAAGCGGCTCTTAATTTTGGAAAATGTAGCTTCAGCTACACCAGACCACCTGAACGTCGTTCGGGGGGAAGTCAAGGCTGTCAGATGCGCGGCTAGTTGGCTGAAGTTACGAATAAAACATTAGTAAAAATTGGCGAACCCCAGAAACCTCTGCAGGGCCTTACGGGAATCTGGACTTGGCCAATCTACCACAGCCTTAACCTTGTCGGGGTCCATGCCCACTCCCTCAGATGAGATGATGTAACCTAGAAAAGGAACAGACTGTGCATGAAATACGCATTTCTCCGCCTTGACAAAAAGCCCATTCTCTAGCAACCTTTGGAGTACTCGCCTGACATGCTGAACATGTTCCTGGAGAGAAGAAGAAAATATCAGTATATCGTCCAGGTAGACATAAATGAACTGATCTACCATGTCTCTCAGCACGTCATTAACAAGTGCCTGGAAGACCGCAGGGGAGTTGGACAGCCCGAAAGGCATGACCAAGTATTCAAACTGACCCCTGGGGGTATTAAACGCTGTCTTTCATTCATCCCCCTCTCTTATGCGAACCAAATGATAGGCATTATGTAAATCCAATTTTGTGAAAACCGATACTCCCGGGCAACCTCTCGAAAGCTGAAGACATCAATGGCAAAGGATAGGTATTCTTTACTGTGATGTTATTCAGCCCTCGGTAATCAATACAAGGTCGCTTAGAGCCATCCTTTTTACCCACAAAAAAGAACCCCGCTGGAGAAGAGTGGCGGATGAACCCGATTGCTAGAGAATCAGAAATGCATTTCTCCATGGCCTCCCTTTCCGGAACAGAAAGTGAGTATAACTTGCCCTTAGGAGGAAACATACCTGGCAATAAGTCTATAGCACAGTCGTAGGGACGATGTGGAGGTAGAGAAGCTGCTCGAGACTTACTTAACACTTCCTTCAGGTCGAGGTACTCCAAGGGCACATTAGACAAATTCACCGCCTCATCCTGCAACACAGAACTAGACACAGACGAACAGGCATAACACTGATTACTCCAGCCCGAAATGGAGTTGTGTCCCCAGTCAACCCTGGGATTATGCTTCACCAACCAGGGATGACCGAGGACGATGGGAATCAACGGAGAGTCAGTAATCAAGAAGTCTATTTCCTCCGTGTGGTTCCCGGAGGTGATGAGAGTGACGGTGTGTTCTGAATGAAATGTCCGGAAGCCTTTCTCCATTGAGTGCGTTGACTGAAATCTTGTGTGTGAGTGGAGTGAAGAGAATCTGAAGGTGAAGTGCAAGTGCTTTGTCCAAAAGGTTACCCTCAGTCCCTGAGTCCAATCAGGCTTGACACTGGTGGGATGAAGCTGCCCATTGCAGTCTTACCGGGAGGAGAGTCGCAGACGAAGGTTTCTTCATCGAGATGCCATTGAGACGCAGGCTTTTACCGGGCAATGATTCAGGAAATGTCCCTCGCCCCCACAGTACAGACAGAGACCGTTAGCCCTCCGATGATCTCTCTCCTCCCGGGAAAGCCGAGCTCTACCGACCTGCATGGGCTCGTGATCTCCCGACGAACGGACCGCATCGCACACTCTGGCCGTCGAAACCACCGGAACCCGGGAGCAGGTGACTGAGAAGTCCTAAGAAGCTTCCGCTCCAGCCGAGCGTCAACCCATAAAGCCAGTTCCACCAATCCGTTGAGTGTAGTAGGAAGGTCCAGAGCGTAGATCTCCTGTTGGATGCGGTCAGCCAGCCCATGCAGGAACCTGTCCCACAGTGCCTCCTCGTTCCATTTAGACTCGGCCGCCAGGGTACGGAATTCAATGGAGCAATCGGAGACGGATCGTTCTCCTTGGTGTAGATTGGCGAGTTTCCACGCCGCCTCGCGTCTGACCACCGACCGATCGAATACCCGCTTCATCTCCTCGGACAAGGCCTGGAACGAGGAGCAGCACTGATGATGGTTCTCCCACACCGCCGTTCCCCATTGAGCCGCGCGTCCAGAGAGCAAGGTAATAATCAAAGCCACCTTAGATCGTTCCGTAGCGAACGTCAGTGGCTGGAGAGAAAAAAACCCACTGAGTACTTCATCAAAAATGCTCTACAATAATTGGGCTCACCGAATAGTGTTCTGGAGGAGGCAAACACGGCTCGTGCTGGTGACAGATGACAGGGGGAACGGTCGGTGGGTCAGGGGCAGTGGGAACAGGAAGTTGTTGAATCTTCTGGGTGAGCTCGGACACCTGCGCCATCAATGCCTGTACCGCACGACTCATGACCGCCATCTGCTCATCATGTTGGTGGATGCGTGCAGTACTGTTTGACAGAAACTCCTGCAGGCTGGATGTACTCGCTGAATCCATAAGTTTGGTCAGATCTTTCTGTCATGGAACAGAGACGGATTCAGATGCGAGTGAAGAAAGAGTCTTTATTACTCAAACACAGTTTGTGATAACAGTAACGGTCAGAATCGAGGGCAGGTGTTGATCCAGATGGCGCAGGGGCAACCAGGCCCGCGATGCAATCCTCCGTGGTGAAACAAATCCTCAGAACAGACAGGAGCAAACCGGAACAACAGACACCAGGAAACGGCTGGCAGACAGGTCTGGACACAGGAAGAACAACCAACAATCTGACAAACACACAGTGGTTAGTCAAGCCTTATGTAGAGCAGTTAATGAGGTGCAGCAGGTGGTGGTGGTGGTGATGAACCGGCAATCAGTTGCCACGCCTCACACCCACACACCATCCATACACACAGACACAGAAACTGAGACAGTGAATTCATGAACCGTGACAGTGACATCATTTTGCTGGGAAAACAGCAGCTCAAACATAATATCCTCAATGGATTTGATGAAATCTGTGAAGATTTGTGTCGTTATTGTGGTAAAACATTCCACCTCATCTGATCAACTCAAATTTACAGTGTTTGGAAGAGCAAGACGGATTCGTCTGTGGTTCTCCAACCTTTCCTTTTGTCCTTCTTTTCATGCTGGATGGATATTGTTTTTGCTGAGAAAAAAAAAAAGATTACTCTCTGCATTCCCTTGATGTGTCCACAGAAAATCAATAACTCTGGCTGCATGGGCTCGGGTGGACGACGATGACAACTACTCAGGATGCGCCTCGGACTAATGTGGAAAAATAGGAATTAAAAGAAAATAGCTACATTAATTTGTTTTCCATCAGCCTCTGGAGAGATAGTGTGCAGCGTTCCTCTCAGTCTCATTATACTTTCTAATCAAGACTCTTTTAAAAATCCTTTTTAAGGCGACAGGCGGATTTGCCCTTCCCCCCGTTGCGCTGCTGCTGCGCCTTGCCGTCATTGTGCTTCTGCTTATTACTTTACAAATGACCGAGGTGAAGCTGACATTTTCACTGCATGCAGAAAAGCTCGGTATGTACGGCCTCTGTGGTAATGAATTTGCTTTGAGCTCTCGCTTCCCCCTCTGCTTTCCCAATCAAGATTCCCCAATACAATTAAAATCACAGCATCTCTCTGCTGTCCCCAACGCTGCTCCAAAAGCAACAAGAATACCAAGGCAAAATCAATGAGCTCGCAGGAAACCTGCTTTAAATTCTGCAAGCTGAATAAGGATTTTTTTTTTTCTCACATCTTTAATTCAGGAGTGACTTTGTCAGTAAATTGGTCTCTTACTGTTAACAGGAGAGCGGTGTGAAATCACAGGCCTTGTGGAAAAAACACTGTATCAATATTTTAACAGTTAACATGGTCATTTTCACCTTCTCATAAAATTATATATCGACCAATATTACACATTAGTTGTGCTGGGATAAAAACAGTCAGGTCTAAATATAGCCTTTCTGTTATGTTGGTTCATCATATGTTTTGTATTTTACCCTGTATGTTGCATTTAATCTTTTTTGATCTCTTATGTTTGATGTACATGTTTTTATTGAATGATTCTGTTATTGATATTTGATTTATATATATATATATATATATATATATATATATATATATATATATATATATATATATATATATATATATATATATATATATATATATACTCTAAAAAATGCTGGATTAAAAATAACCCAAGTTGGGTTGAAAATGGACTAACCCAGCAATTGGGTTGTTTTAACCAAGCGATTGGGTTGTTTTAAGCCAGCGATTGGGTTGTTTTAAGCAAACATTTAACCCAAACGCTGGGTTAAAACAACCCAATTGCTTGGTTAAAACAACCCAATTGCTGGGTTAATCCATTTTCAACCCAACTTGGGTTATTTTTAACCCAGCATTTTTTAGAGTGATATATTCCCCCTCTGTTTAAGAGTATATATATATGCACTCTTAAAAATGCTGGATTAAAAACAACCCATGTTGGGTTGAAAATAGACAAACCCAGCAAGTGGGTTGTTTTAACCCAGCGGTTGGGTTAAATGTTTGCTTAAAACAACCCAACTGCTGGGTTTGTCCATTTTCAACCCAACTTGTTTTTAACCCAGCATTTTTTAGAGTGTATATATATATTATGTAAAGCACTTTGAACTGCATTTTATGCCTGAAAAGTGCTATATAAATAAAGTTTATTGTGCTCACAAATTATCCTTTCTCTCCAAGCAATGGCGCTTTTTAATAGCATTTTATTTTTATTCATGCATCCAATTATTTATTGAAAATCAGCCTTAGATGATTACCTGGTTTGGTTTTCGAGGGGTTTTGGGCACTTGTCAACTGCCTTTCATGACTTCATGATATCCGTCATGTGTCTGACTGGTTCACGTCAGAATTTTTTCTCCTCAAAAACACATGTGAACTTAAGCCTGTTGCCATTTTTCTCAATCTGAAATCTCTCTGCCTCAGACAAGCAAACAAAACTGGCATAAGTGATGCCTTGTGTGCCAGCTCAACTGGGCTAAAATTAAATAAATCACATGTCCTTTCCATTTAAATGCATTGGTTGTCAAATAATTTCATTTCTCTGACTGGCGCTAAAACAAAATTGTTGAATAAAGTTATTTTTTGTTTGTTTTTGCACATAAAGTGTATTCTCATCACTTCATAAAATGAATGTCAATTCATTTTAATTTAAGGAATGGTTCACAGAAAAAAAAAATTCTGCCATTATTTACTCATCCTCGGGTTGTTCCAAAAACTGTATGCTGTTTTTTTTATATATATCTTTTTCATACACTCCATAGTGACACATTTATCAAGCTCCAAATAAAATATCAATAAATAATAAATAAATAAAACAATAAATTCTAAAATATGCATTACGTGAAAGAAGTGTTTCTGATCTGTTAAACTGATATCTCAGCCTATTTGTAAGTGATGAATTAGCCTATTATTATTATTATTATTATTATCGGTAGTAGTAACACTGTAAAAAGTTATCATGATTTTAACGGTTAAATACTGTAAAAATACTACAGTTAACTGGTTACCAGAAAGTTTCCGTACTATATACGGTGAATAACTGTAATAGATGTAACCTTACATTTAATGTAATATTACAGTAAAATACCGTTACATTTACAGTTTTTGGAAGCGAAAAAGAACAAGTCATTGTGTAATTTACAGTGGAAAACCGTAAATTGACATTCGCAGAATGCGTGACACTTCACATTTGATGTATTTACATTGAAATAACTGTTTCTTCTTAGTTTTTTCTAACCAGTACGTTAGGGTTTTATGTTACATCTAATGCTTTTAAAATGTATGTTTATTGCATTAAACTTTCATGTGTGTTACCATGATGGTGTTCAGTGTGAATGACACCTTCTATATATTAGTATTATCCTTCGAAAAGCTGCTTGATGAGCTTTGATTCATCATGTGACTCTCATCTCCACTGTGATTGGTGGTTGTCAGTATATATCAAAAGGTACATAACAGATAGTATTTCAGTAGATTGGTAATTTGACATTATTTCAGTTGAAAATACTGTTTATTTACTGTAAATTTAGCTTAAATCTGTAAAACCTAAATTGTTGCTTCTGTATTTTTTACAGTAAAGTTCTGGCAACCGCAGCTGCCAGTTTTTTACCGTACATTTATGGGGATTTGTTTTACAGTGAGTGTTATACACTCTCAGAAAAAGGTACAAAAGCTGTCACTGGGGTGGTACCTTTTCAAAAGTTACACTTTTGTTCCTTTTAGGTACTAATATATACACTTTAGGTACTAATATATACACTTTAGGTACTAATATGTACCTTTAAGGTACCAATATGCACCCTTTAGGTATAAAAGTGTACCTTTTGAAAAGATATTTCCCCAGTGACAGCTTTTGTACCTTTTTTTCTGAGAGTATAAGTCTGTTAAATGGATCAAGGGTTTACAAGGGTTTACATTGTTTTTGTTGGTTTCTGAACTCTAGGCTATAAAGAGAAGCAATTAAATTCTGCTTACTCAGATAAATGTTGACTCTGGACCTCTTCGGTCAGAACGGACCAAAATATTATATGTTTTGAATTTTGAAAATGTTTTTGCTTCATCGGAATGGGGAGACTAGTGACTTTTGTCACATTAACTATGGGGGGGGGGGGGGGGGGGGGGTCATGGACATAATTCGGATATGTTTAAAACCTTCATATTATTGATATTACTGAAAATATTAATGAACAAAAATAGTCTATATTTATTTCCCTAAAAAAAGTTGCATTTCAAGGCTTCCGTTTCTTTTGACCACTAAGGTACCAAATGCGACCCAAAAAATGAAAGGGCTCGGAAAGATTTTGTGATCGTAGCAGTATTGGTTATGCAAGTGAAAATGAAACAAATGATGCACATGTTTATCAGGCATTCTGGGAGACACAGCAAGTGAATACGGAAGACATTACATATCAATGTTCCGATAAAATATTAGAAAATATGAATCTATTCTCCCATTATTACACTTCTGTTGCTCCAAGAACACATTAATATGCAAATTAGAGACAGTGATACATTGCATTGAATGGGAAAACCCATGGCCATTTTACCCACAATTTTGCATAAAGTAAAATGGTATATCAATCTGTCATAACATAGTTGCGAATCATCTTTAAACAAAGTTTAGTTAAAATTTTTAAAAACATGAAACCTTAAAATTGATTGGTGAATGAACAAGAAATGCCATTGTTTCAACAATTGAGTTCTGGTGTCCACTTATGAGGACATAACATAACATATGAATAAAATATCATTTTTCAAAAATGATATTTGTTTGTTATGCTAAACAATGTCAAATGACAAAATAGGCCTGCTACATTCATAAGACTTTGGTTTATGGAAAACACAGCTCATAAAGTGATTATAAATATTGCATAGTATCGTAAAATCCCCTCAGATTTTCGAAATAATAATGAAAAATATTATTGAACAAGAATATGTTACATTGATTTTCCAAAAAAGAAGAAGGAAAAAAAGAAGAAGAAGAAGTTACATTTCAATGCTTGTGCAAAGTGCACAGTTAAACGGAAATTAATGTTGTGATCGTGGCGTTATCGGTTAGATGCACAATTTGCACATGCAAGTGAAAATGAAACAAATGATGATTCACTGAATATGTTCAGAATAATAAGGGCTTTGGTGACGTCACGCTGCTTCCTTCAAGTGCAAACGAACTGAAGCTTCACTTTGCCGTTGAAGATTCACACGCGCTCAGAAGTCGCACGGGCAGCACTGCTGGGATACAGCTCCTCACGGCACTACCGGACTCTTGGAAAACCGCTCGGAAATTATCCGTTTCCACATCATCTGTTCCCTGGATGCTCTAGATTAGCCTGAAAGCAAACGGTAAGTGATTTTTTCTTTCTTTAATCTGGCGGAGAGCGCGTCCTTCGGTAACGCTGCGCGCTCCCGTCTCGGTTTGTGTGTAGTTGCTGCTGGTGTTTGCGCACTGAAGCAGATTGATTAGTCGCAAACTCACCAAAAGATGTGTTATCGATCATAATCTGTTGTTAAAGTAATGGAGCAATCACATTTTTAAAGAGTGTACGTTATGAAGCCTGTCAAAAATGTTTAAATCCAAACGGCTTTTCCATTTTGAGATCGTGCGTAAAGTAGTTAGTTGGCGTATGACAGGCACGTCAAGTGCTCCGAGCTCCTTTGTTTACACTAGCATTATCTTGTTAATGGCTAGTTTACATGTCACTGAGGGTTTTCTCATTCAAAACCAAGTTTTTGTATGTTTAAATCTACATTTGCTATGAGGGAAAGTGTATACAGTAACTGTCCACCGTTTCCTTTTCCTCACTGGTTCATTTCAGATATCTTTTTGCACGACAGATGGATTTGAGTACAAAAATTGCGTCTTTCAAATAAAATAATGAGCTTTAAGATTAATTTCTTCCAACCCTCATACCTGATGTCAACTGCAGTTAGTGTTAGGAGAGAGAAATATGTTTTTTCGCTTGCTTTCAGCCCAAAAATGTTTTTATTAAGTACCATAGTGCTGATCTTTGGTCTCTTCTGTTTTCTAAGGATATTCAACATTAGCGTTTATCAGTCAATACAAGTCTTTGCAATAGATATTGGTTTACAAAGCAGCTTTACAGAAAAATGGTGTCTTATGTCGACAGGAAAGGTGAGGTTTGATGTTACAGATGTTGTTCCTTCATGGATGACTTCTGATGATAAACCTACAAATATGACTGTCCTTTTTAGATGCCATTTTGTTTTTATTTATTATTATTAGATCAATTCAACATAGCTGATAAGGGTGGTGATTCACAAATTCTTGATATTGGTATCTTCTAATGCACTAAATGGATATCTGTAACTCTTAAAATGTATCGTTTTGTGAAAAAAAATAAAGTGAGAGACACTTATTTCTAATTTTATATAAATTCAAGTCTTTTGTGATTTTAATGAGTCATGCATCCAAGGGTTAAAATGTCCATATTTAAAAAGAAAGTGGTGTTTTTATGTAACCTGAACAGTTTTTTTTAGAAAGTTTTATTGTGATGTCTTGTTTGCATGCTTGTGAGATCTATGGGATGGCATATTGAGCCAGATCAACTTGATCTGTTTGACTTCTGAAGAAGTCAAGTGTTAACACGGCTCTGCTTTTTAAATCCTATTATATATTGTAATGTTCGCTTGATTTCTTGAACTTTATGTCTGCTTGTATAGGATTCGTCCAGTGAGATATGGCACGTGATCAGACCTTGAGACCTCAAAGGGTGACGTGCTCACAAGCCAAAGATGCGATTCAGATTCATTCCTGTGACCGAGACATTGTCGTCATTGGCTATAAAGATAAAAGTGGGCGTTTTATTGTAAAGATCAGAATTGTCTGTCTGGATGGGAAAATGTGCTGAACTGTCATGAAAATCTCAAAACGCTTTTCTATTCATTTTGAGACTTAAACCAGCTTGTGCAATTCACCCAATGGGTTTCCCTCCATCTCCATTTGTCTTTGCCACCTTTTGATTTTTTTGTTATTGCAAATGCTCCGCTCTTTTGGGTGACACCAGCTGAACTGAAGGCGCCACAGATCCGAGCGTCTTCCTAACAGCATGACATTGTGCTGTAAGCCACGAGAGATCCGTGAAATGAGCTTAAATCTCGCCGCATTTGAGCTCTCTATACCAGCTGTGAATGAAGTCTTAGCAACGTACCTCTGCATAAGACCTGCTTCAACACTGACGCTTCTTGAAGAACATCTAAAATGCATATAGGGATTTGAATCTGTGAGTTGAACTAGAATGCATCCTCTATGATGGAAAAGCTTGTTACTGGAAAAGAAACCAGCTGTCACACTTTTGAAATGGGTATTTATGTTATTGTTAGTGATAGATTTAGTTTACACTGCGAGCCTTAGGCTGTGTGACCACCAAAGTGTTTTTAGCCAGCAGAAAACGCCTAGCTGTGAGCGCTTGGGAGCGTTTTGGCAGCTCAGCGTTAAGATGCTTTGCTTGTTATGGTACGGAATATCCGCTGAAGTGTTACTAGTATCTCATTTCACAGATAAGTTTCAATATAAAATGTATTTTATTTTATATTTGCTCTGGTTCTTGTTTTAAATTATTTTCTTCCGTTATTATTAGGGATGCACGATATACAAGCCACCCTATATTAATTAAATATTAATATTTAATGTTATCAGTATCGGCCCGATTATATTAAAGCCAATAAATAATGTATTATTTCCTTCAGCTGAGACACTTCAGATTCACCTTGATGGGTTTGAATTGCTTGAAATATGGTTGAAATCACTTCAAAAAGGAAAATACGGTTAAGTGCAACATGTGCGGTGCAAGTCTATTATTATAATTATTATAATTGTGTGTTTGGGACGTGGCTTTTAATGGTGAGACTTGTTTTTTTATCAGGCTCTCAAAAATTATATAAAAATTAGAATTTATGTTTATCTGTCAATATATCGGTTATCGGCTTTTTAAATTGAAAGAATTATCGGTTATCGGTATCAACCAAGATGTTCATATCGGTGCATCCCTAGTTATTATGCTTCTTGTTGTCATCTGTTGACGTTGTACAAGCAGATTGTGGTGGTTGGTCGGTGTTGTAATTGTCCCGCCCCTCCTCCGCTGTGATTGGACAGCTGGGTAAAAAGTGACAGTGATGAGCGCTGTGTTTTACCCAAAGTTGAAAATTCTTCAACTTTCGGCGACGGGTAAAAAAACGCTCAGCACTTCAGTGTGAAATAGGCGCTCAGCGCCTCGTTATGCTCCTGGTGTTAAAAACGCTGCGCTTCCATTGAAAACAATTGGAAAAATACACTAACCATTGGAGAAAACGCTTTTGTGGACACGCGGCCTTGCTGTGCGTTCACACCAGACACGGCTTGTGCGAATAAACGGCACTATTTGCGCGTAGTTGGACGCTTGAACATTTTGAGTTTACGCGCTTCATTCGCGCGTGACATTCACTTCACAACAGACGTAGATTCGTGTCATAGGAGGGGCTTCTGCCAGCCGGCTCGTCTCGTTGTGAAATGGCTGACGTGGATTGTTTTATAAGTGAATTGAGCGAATAAGCTCTTTGCCGGGTTTTATACCAATCACCCTGATATCACCCAATGTATACCTCGAATTGAATAAAGAGCGTTTTTTACAACTTACCAGATTGTCTGACCTCCTCACTCACTTTCTTCCAAGCAAGATCCTTTTTATTCCTGTTTCTATAAAGTACGAAGATATATCGTACAGCTCCGGGTGTCCACATATGATTTTGTCCTCATTGTTGTCACTACTAGAGCAAGCTCCTGATTGGTTAATGTGACGCGAATATCCGCCAAATGTCAGATTTTTCAACTTGCGCGAATCATGCATCAAACGTTCAATTCGCGCAAATTACGTCATTCGCACCGCAGAATGTCTATTTGCGTCTTTGCATTGACTTAACCTGTAAATCACTCGTGTGAAATGCTTTGCGTCTGGTGTGAACGCACCATTAGTACTCAATTCTGAATTAGCATTTTTCTCGGATCCGATTTTTATTTTATTTATTTAGACTTTTGTGTGTGTAGCTGTTCACATTGTTGTTTTAAAAGTGGCCAATATTCCAGATTCCAGTGTGAACAGATCATGGTCCTGAACTGACCCGTGTGCGCTAAATTTCATTCTCAATTGTTTCAAACACATAACTGACTGTGTTTACGAGGATGCTCACAGAGACTGGCATTTTGACTTAATTTTGCGTGCACTTGTCCGTTCAAGCTTAAAACAGAAGAGAAATTTGGTGTTCACATGCTGTCTGTGCAGAGTTCCAGTCTTCTTGTGTTTGATGTTTAAACTGACAGGACTTAAAACACATGCTAAGCGAATCACTCACCTGCCTGTAACTTTAATAATCCTAAAAACCTTGATTAGCTTGTTCAGGTGTGTTTGATTAGGGTTAGAGCTAAACTCTAGACTGGGTAAACCCTCCTGATCTGCCGGTGATTTGATTTTGCCCCGCAGCTCAGGCTGGAAACCTGTATATTTCTATCCTGCTTCTGTTACAAATTTGCGGGGACCAATCACAAACCGGCTTATTCACCTGGCGCGCTATTGGCGGATTTAACACAATGACGGACAGAGATGTGCTGGATCGTTGGTCTGATTGGTTGAAGGACTATCCATTTGCGTACAGTCATTTGAACTATGCCCGTTGATCATGCCTCGTGGTCTGATTGGTTGAAGGACTATCCAATTACGTACGTCATTTGAACTATGCCCGTTGATCATGCCTCTTGTGGTCTGATTGTTTGAAGGACTATCCAATTACGTACGTCATTTGAACTATGCCCGTTGATCACGCCTCTTGTGTTCTGATTGGTTGAAGGACTATCCAATTGTGTACAGAGTCATTTGAACTATGCCCGTTGATCATACCTCTTGTGTTCTGATTGGTTGAAGGACTATCCAATTGCGTACAGAGTCATTTGAACTATGCCCGTTGATCACGCCTCTTGTGGTCTGATTGGTTGAAGGACTATCCAATTACGTACGTCATTTGAACTATGCTCATTGATCACGACTCTTGTGGTCTGATTGGTTGAAGGACTATCCAATTGTGTACAGAGTCATTTGAACTATGCCCGTTGATCACACCTCTTGTGTCTGATTGGTTGAAGGACTATCCAATTGTGTACAGAGTCATTTGAACTATGCCCGTTGATCACGCCTCTTGTGTCTGATTGGTTGAAGGACTATCCAATTGTGTACAGAGTCATTTGAACTATGCCCGTTGATCACGCCTCTTGTGGTCTGATTGGTTGAAGGACTATCCAATTGAGTACGTCATTTGAACTATGCCCGTTGATCACGCCTCTTGTGTTCTAATTGGTTGAAGGACTATCCAATTGCGTACAGAGTCATTTGAACTATGCCCGTTGATCACGCCTCTTGTGGTCTGATTGGTTGAAGGACTATCCAATTGCGTACAGAGTCATTTGAACTATGCCCGTTGATCACGCCTCTTGTGGTCTGATTGGTTGAAGGACTATCCAATTGTGTACGTCATTTGAACTATGCCAGTTGATCACCTCTTGTGGTCTGATTGGTTGAAGGACTATCCAATTGTGTACAGAGTCATTTGAACTATGCCCGTTGATCACGCCTCTTGTGGTCTGATTGGTTGAAGGACTATCCAATTGTGTACAGAGTCATTTGAACTATGCCCGTTGATCACACCTCTTGTGGTCTGATTGGTTGAAGGACTATCCAATTGAGTACGTCATTTGAACTATGCCCGTTGATCACGCCTCTTGTGTTCTAATTGGTTGAAGGACTATCCAATTGCGTACGTCATTTGAACTATGCCCGTTGATCACGCCTCTTGTGGTCTGATTGGTTGAAGGACTATCCAATTGTGTACAGAGTCATTTGAACTATGCCCGTTGATCACGCCTCTTGTGGTCTGATTGGTTGAAGGACTATCCAATTGCGTACGTCATTTGAACTATGCCCGTTGATCACACCTCTTGTGGTCTGATTGGTTGAAGGACTATCCAATTGCGTACGTCATTTGAACTATGCCCGTTGATCAATTCGTTGATCAATGAATTCTGATGTGACTGTTCAGACTGAGGTCGCATTGCAAAACATCGGCCCTGTATCGGATTTAGGATCACATATGGAAGTGGCACAATCAGAATTGAAAAGATCAGATTCCTGTGGCTTGTGCCGTTCACACTGTCATGAGAAGAAGAGAAAAATCAGATTTGGGCCACATTTACCTGCAGTCTGAATTTAGTTAATGCCAGACACTGCATCAGAACAGCGTTTAGTGTAGTATTAAGTGCTTTAAAGCGCAGTTCTGCATGGCGTTTCTTTGAGCTAATGCAGAGGAGCAGCTGTATTGCTGAGTGTCTGATGCTCTTCGGATCTCTACTGGGAATGCGCATCTCTTCTCGTCCTCGCTGATGCATCGACCACGCAGCAGCTGCCTGATTGTGTGGAGATGCTTGGAAACCATTAGTGGAAATGAATTGAAAGAAGCCAAAAGACCCTGCTCTTTTTTTTTTTTTTTTTCTTTTTTTTTTCCTCCTTCTTAGACACACACACTCTGAGACATGGATTATACTAATACATTCTCTCAAACTCGCGTTTTGTAGTGCAAACAAATGCCTATTGTTAGGTTTTGTAGAGCTGCTGTTGAACACAAGCGGCCTGTGATGTACTCGTTGTATCTCAGCTGCTGGAAGAATCTACAGCTGTCAGGACTTGTTTTGTGGTTGTACCTTTTATTTTTGCCACTTGAAAGAAAAATACAGTTTCACAAACAAAGTCTCTGCTGAAACCAGTTTGGAGGCGTTGCTCAGAATCATGCATGGAGAACTCTTGAGGTTGTTATTTTGTATATTTATATGAAATTAACTTGCAGATCATGCAAGGTTTAGACTGTTTATTTCAGCAACTGTAAATGTGATGCTTATTTTGAAATGTATGTATCATGGGAGTTGCATTTCCCTTGATCTTTGGATGTAAAGAAACATTTGCATTAACGATGCATATTGGGCGTCCAGTCACAGTGAGGTAAAGAGGAAGTAGCACAGATACTATTATTCTAGAACTAACAATAAATATGATCCCTCATAATTTAAGGTCACAATATAGCCCCCCCCCCCCCCCCCCCCCCCAAAAAGTTATATTTTTTGAACAAATTAAGCCGTTTTTTGGAAGCTTTTATTTATTTATTTTTGTTATTTCAGGACCATTAAACACATTTTGCCCCAAATTCTCATTTCTGTACTGCTTCTGAACATTTGTCGTTGTTTTTTTGTAATTCTTGAAAGTGGGTCTCGTAAGATTCCATTACTGTATTAAAATTACTGAAAAGAAAAGATGGTAATTTTTGATTTAAATCAGTGAAGGCAGTACAACAATACCAGACAAGACATACAAGTACTTTACAGTATTTTTCAATGTATATGTTATGTTATGTTAATTATATTATATATATACAATTAATTATATTATATTATAATTAATATAATATTATATATTAATTATATATTCATTTTTGATGAAATGGCATCTAGACATGTTCTTGATTAGGTTTCGTGCGAATTTCCCCCCAGACAACCTAATTGTGAATCTAATTAAATATGTAAAGCACGCACACATACACCGATGGATTCTGCTTTTGAAATGCTTGACTTAAACAGCTGGAAGACCCAGAACGATGAGGGAAATTAGATTATACTGACAGTTCTGTGAATTCATCTGACCAGAGATTCAAATAATAAAGCAGAGTTGCAGTCAGAAGGTCAACACAGATTTATTCAGAACTGTCATCCTTGAAAGTGCAACAACCACCCATGAATACAAACCACTCCGCATCATAGTCTGGTATTTAAGGGGATGAAAAATAACACAGTGCCATTTGAATGTGGTGCATGTTATCAGGCTTCGCTCTCCCGGCAGGCAACAACATTAGCTCAAGGTTACAGTAATAGTGCTTGAAACAGCACTTTTAAATGCTAGCAGAATCACTAGACAGATTCTGATTATTCGAAATGTTACTCACATACTACACACACACACACACACACACACACACACACACACACACACACACACACACACACGCATTCATTTTGAATAGAGAATGAACACAATGCAGCTTGTGATCGCCGTGGACAAAGGCTATTACCCTTCTGCAGCATTTGTTTGTTTATCAGCTTTGGCTCAATACAGTGATGATAAAGCCACGAGAGGCTGAACATTACAGTTATTACTATTTATTCTCTGAAACTGTCTGGCTTATTGATAAAACAGCAGTATGGTAATAGACACCAATTTTCAATTAATAGTTACATTTATTAAAAAATAATAATTGGTTTTGGTGACTTTGGAAAGACAGGATTTCTTATAAAGTCTGTTCATATTTTTTTGCAATGAAATAATTATATGTGCTGCGTTTTTCAGAGTGAAGCGTGGCACTGTGTTCATTTATGTAAACGGCGAATAATGATGATAATAATATATTATTAATTATATTATTTGGCCAAATTGTGCAGCCCTACATTGTGTTGCTAGATATCGTTACTAGAAAGGAATCGCGTTACAATGCTTTAAGAAAATGGTATGATACAACATTTTATTAGTACCGGTACTTTGATGTCTTTCTTATTCTAATAAGAGCTGACACAAAAATATATCCGTGCAGCGCATCAAACATGCATGCATGAGAAGATAAAGTGTGGGATGTTAAAAAGAGTTAAAGGGTTAGTTCACCCAAAAATGAAAATTAGCCCATGATTTACTCACCCTCATGTCAAGTGTATATGACACTCTTCTTTCAGAGTTATATAAAAAATGTCCTGGCTCTTCAGCTTTATAATGGCAGTGACTTGCTGTTAAGCGATGCGTTTGTGTAAGAAAAATACCCATATTTAAAACTTTATAAAGTAAAATATCTAGCTTCCACCAGATCGCCTTCCGTATTCAAATTACGGAAGAAGTGTAGCGCCTCTAGCAGTTCAAACTGCTACGTCTGACAATATTGCACAGTTACACTTTTTTCCGATCTGGCGGAACTTAGTTATTTTACATTTACATTTATGCATTTGGCAGACGCTTTTATCCAAAGCGACTTACATTGCATTCAAGGTACACATTTTACATTTTTGTCAGTTCTTGCTTTCCCTGGGAATCGAACCCATGACCTTGGCGTTGCTAGCGCCATGCTCTACTGTTTGAGCTACAGGAAAGCTATAAGCTATTTTAATCTATAAAGTTTTAAATATGGATATTTTTCTTACACAAACGCATCACTTCGCTTCAGAAGGCTTTTATTAACCCCTCGGAGCCGTGTGGAGCAGTTATATGATGGATAGATGCACTTTTATGGACTTCAAAAACTGCCATTATAAAGCTTGGAAGAGTCGGGACTTTTGTTAATATAACTGATTGTATTCGTCTGAAAGAAGAATGTCATGTACACCTAGGATGACTTGAGGGAGAGTAAAGCATGGGCTAATTTTCATTTTTGGGTGAACTATCCCTTTAAGCGCAATAAACCTTAAAAATGCGCACATAGAAAATGCCACCTTTCAGACAGCATGTGAGCGCAAACTTAGTTCTCATTTGTGGATCATTGTGCTTGAATGGTCAGAAATATGTCAATGCACGTCATGGCGAGAATTCACGTAAACACAATAGAGTTTGTCTTATAGTGAATGTAAAGAGTTGAGAAAGAAATCGGATGTGTATCATTATATTAGATCCGTGCAGGTCTTAGTGACAGCAGCCTAATAAACCTTCTGCTGTCTAAGTAATTCATTTTAATCAAACAACAAAAGAAAATAGAAAATCACCTACGAGACTAAATAACTTTAATATATTTATTGAGAATCAGTGTATTTGTTCAATTTGCAATGACGATTTGTCTCGTGGTGGCAAGGACCCTTAACAACAGCCGCTGTTAAAACATTTGTGTATGAAACCTCCGAAAGAATACGAGTTGTGCATGAGGGAATCTACAGACAGCAGCCAAAATGCAGCAACTTCAGGTACGGCAAAAGAAGGACAGTCATCCTGGCAAAATGTTGCTTATTCTTTTTTTTACAGTTAAAATAAAATAAAATGAAATGCACTGCTGTGGACGTTGTTTACTTCATTAATGTGTTTACTGTGATAATGGACTGAAGATGGGAATCGGTTTTGGATGCGGCAGAATCTTAACCCGTGGCTTTCGGTATTCAGCAGAACCCAAAAAAATCTGGATTCGGTGCATCCCTGCAAATAACTATATTATGATATAAAATTACTATTGAAAAAATGTAATCACTCGTTTATATTATGAAATAAGATTTTGGTCATATCACCCACCCCAATACCAACCTCTCAGAACTGAAAAGTTTGTGCATGTGATTGATAACATTGATCGTGATTATTGCAAACATCTCTGTTAGCATGTTCACACTGTGGCATCTAATTAATCTTTTAAAATAAAGTTAAGGGAATGGTCAGAAAGCAGGCCAGGAATTAAAATTAATTTTAAGTTATAATATTAAATTACTTTACTGTTTTTGTTTTTTGTTGTGGTATCGATTCAGTATTTTAGTCAGGTATCAAAGTCATCATTTTGGTATCGTGACAACATTAGCCCTACAACAGTCACTAGCAGGATTACTAGGGTTTGCCAGGTTAGTGGCTTTTAATCTAAAAACAGTTTTGTTTGTGGTGCTTTGTAAAACAAACAGTGTTTTTCTCAATTTACCCATCAGTCAGATGGCCGCGCACACGCCTTTAACTCGGACAGATCGCGACGCCAGTTTCGCGGATTATTGGGTTTGAATGGTAAAAAATATGTACAAATGCACGTCCTGGTGAGTATTTGGGGAAAAGCAGTCGGATATGTTTTTAGTGAACGTATACAGAGTTGAATGAGAAATCAGGTGTTACAATGAATTTGGTCCGTGCAGCTCTTAAAGGGCCGGAGCTCATATTCTGTGTGAAGCAGGGCAGGAACATGCCGGCCAAGTGAGTTTTTAGGGGGTTTTTAATCGTAAAAAGTATTTGCTGATATTCCCTTTGTTTGTTATGTTGGTTTACAATTTTGTACCTTTTTACATTTTTACTCTTTTAGTTTTACATTTTGTCAAGGGCTTGTTTACATTTATACTTTTTTTTATAGTACATGTACCGAAGGCCAACGTTGCAAGATAAATTAAATGTCTTTAAGTAAAATTGTTGAAAATTATTGTGATAAATCAGTCGATAGATTAATCGATAAATTAGTCGATAGATTAATCTATATAAAAATAGTCGTTAGTGGCAGCCCTAAATTGCATTTTAAATCACAGTCTGTGCAGTCTGTTTCTAATAAACCTGGCCTTAAAAAGCACATGATTGGATGCTTTTCATGTCTTAATGGGCAGTTTTTGGCCAGAATAAGTTGCATACTGGACAGAATTTGCTAATGGTCTGAAGTCTGTATGTGAGTCTGTTCTATCTGCTTGATTTTGAAATAGACCTCTCATTTCACATCAATGCTGTGCAAGCAATCGTTTTGTCGTGTGTACAGGTCTTCTTGGAGGTGGAGGTAGATGTTTTTGGGAATGACTAATCGCTGTGGGTTTGAGAATGAGGTCATTAGATGAGTCTGAAGGGGGGATTGTTCTTCCTGGCGAGGAAAAAAAGGGGGAATATTGGGTGTGTTTTAAGCAAATGAACCACAGGGCCGTCAGTAATTAGGGCAGTTTTCTTGATGCGAGTTTGCGTCTGCGATGCACCATCCATCTTTCATTTCTCTCTCGCTCTTCCACAATCTTCCACTCATTAATCAGGATGCTGGGCTCCTGCAGGGGGATTCGGGAGGTCTGTCTTCTGCCGAGCCGTTTGGGGTCTGAAGACAGCAGTTAGACCCCCCCAATGCAGCAGGATAAATGTGACATGGCTTTGAATGCATAATTCAATATCTCCTCTTTGTTTCTGGTTAATGTTTTGGAAGAGTGTAGACGTGACATGAGTCTTTTTGTGAGGTAAGTATGGTCTCAGCTCAGACGGCACACCCACGGACTGCCCATGATCCATTCACTCATGCGTAATGCACACAACTGGAAGAAAGCGCTTGTTAAAACCGCTAGCTCAGATTGTCTGACAGCAATCAACTTTCAGGAACTTTTAGGAGGCTGTACGATTTTTGGAGAGAAAAAAAAGTTTTTTTCTCTTTTTCTCGCTCTGATAATTGTTTGCAATTTAAAATGAGATTTAAAAAAAAATTTATCCAGGTTTGCAGTGCTTGTAAATATGATATGATTGTAGGGCTGCACAATTTGTCCAGAATTATGGGATTATATATCAGAATCAGATTTATATATCTGAATAATAATAATAATAATAATAAAAAATGAATCATAAATAAAAATGTATACAAATATATCAAAATATATATAATATAATATATATATAAAATATATAAAAATTACTTTTTCACACTCTGATAATTGTTTGCAATGAGATAAAAAAAAAAAAAAAATCCAGGTCTGCTGTGCTTGATTGTAGGGCTGCACAATTTGGCCAGAATTATGATTTTATATATCTATATCAATATCAATAATTATATATCAGAATAAGATTATATATATCTGTATAATAATTAATAATAATAATAATAATAATAAAATTTAAAAAGTATTACTAAATAAAATAAGCAAAATTACCTTTGTATTTACTGCAAGGGGTGTAACGATAAATCGTTATATTGAGATATTAAAGGGTAACTAAACCCCAGCTCAGAGCTTAACTCCACCCACTGGCAATATTTGAAAAATGCTGGAAAAGCGGGCAGAGCCCAGCGGAGACAGAGGGGATGAACCGAGGGCGGGGCTGAGCGGAGGGCGTGCACCTGAGACCCGCAGTGACGGATTGATTGACAGCAGTCAGACTCGCGAGTTGCAAAGATGGAGAATGATTCTCTGTTATTCTCCCCCACCTTCACCTGAAGTGGAGGAGGGTGAATTGTCTGTAGACACAGACCCGGAGCCTTAACAATGTGAGCTGCTGGTTTAAACTGCGTTAACACTCGATGCCGACGATGCTAATGAAGCAGCAGCACAAGAGAACTGACTATGAACAGTCAAATCCATACACTGAATGCCACTAAAAATAAATCAGATGCATGCAATATATTTTTATTCAAATTAACTGAGTCAATAAGCAGCGCAGGACCAATAAGTTCAAACCTAATAGGCTATTATAAACAGATTTCCTCAAATAAAAGTAGGACTATATACGTCAGCAGCAGTGTTGCCAACTATTTTCCAAGGAAAGTAGCTAAAGCCTGCCCAAAAAGTCGCTAAATGTCGCTAGATGACGTCGTGCGTCAATTAGCATATCCGTGACGTCACCAAGTCGCCCTTGCGTTCTGCCTGTCTAATGTGCTTTTTCTCCTAATCCGCACGCATACTGTATTTTAAACTAATACAATACAGCCACTATCGGCCGATAGTGGAACCTCGGATTCAGGAGGAACAGTGTGGTTTTCGTCCTGGTCGTGGAACACTGGACCAGCTCTATACCCTCTACAGGGTGCTGGAGGGTTCATGGGAGTTTGCCCAACCAGTCCACATTTGTTTTGTGGATTTGGAGAAGGCATTCGACTGTGTCCCTCGCGGCGTCCTGTGGAGGGTGCTGGGGGAATATGGGGTCCGGGGTCCTTTGCTGAGGGCTGTCCGGTCCCTGTATGACCGAAGCAGGAGTTTGGTCCGCATTGCCGGCAGTAAGTCAGACTTGTTCCCGGTGCATGTTGGACTCCGGCAGGGCTGCCCTTTGTCGCCGGTTCTGTTCATAATTTTTATGGACAGAATTTCTAGGCGCAGCCAAGGGCCGGAGGGTGTCAGGTTTGGGGACCACACGGTTTCGTCTCTGCTCTTTGCGGATGACGTTGTCGTGTTGGCCCCTTCTAACCAGGACCTTCAGCATGCTCTGGGACGGTTTGCAGCCGAGTGTGAAACGGCTGGGATGGGGATCAGCACCTCCAAATCCGAGGCCATGGTCCTCAGTCGGAAAAGGGTGGCTTGCCCACTTCAGGTTGGTGGAGAGTTCCTGCCCCAAGTGGAGGAGTTCAAGTATCTAGGGGTCTTGTTCACGAGTGAGGGGAGGATGGAACGGGAGATTGACAGACGGATCGGTGCAGCTTCTGCAGTAATGCGGTCGATGTACCGGTCTGTCGTGGTGAAGAAAGAGCTAAGCCGTAAGGCGAAGCTCTCGATTTACCGGTCAATCTACGTTCCTACTCTCACCTATGGTCATGAGCTTTGGGTCATGACCGAAAGGACAAGATCCCGGATACAGGCGGCCGAAATGAGCCTTCTCCGCAGGGTGGCTGGGCGCTCCCTTAGAGATAGGGTGAGAAGCTCAGTCACTCGGGAGGAACTCGGAGTAGAGCCGCTGCTCCTCCACATCGAGAGGGGTCAGCTGAGGTGGCTCGGGCATCTGTTCCGGATGCCTCCTGAACGCCTTCCCGGGAAGGTGTTTTGGGCATGTCCAACCGGGAGGAGGCCCCGGGGAAGACCGAGGACACGCTGGAGGGACTATGTCTCCCGGCTGGCCTTGGAACGCCTCGGTGTCCCCCCGGAAGAGCTAGAGGAAGTGTCTAGGGAGAGGGAAGTCTGGGCATCTCTGCTTAGACTGCTGCCCCCGCGACCCGGCCCCGGATAAGCGGAAGAAGATGGATGGATGGATGGACAATACAGCCAACTGTCCAATAAATAGGTTCTCATTTCTTATATCTTTTTGTCATAGGACAATAGAACGAGTAGTGAATTACTAAATTTTTATACGTGTAAAATAATATGAATTGAGAGATGTCAGAAACTGGAAAAACTATAGCTCTGTGATAGTGAGTAAAATAAGTTATAAACACAAGAGAAGAATAGACCTTTCTCACAAAAAACGGAAATATGTCATCGTTGCGGAACCGGAGTTCCTGTCAAGCGGCAACACATCAGAAAAGCATACCCGGCCAAGAGAAAATAGATCAGCGAGTCTACACAACTTCGCAAATGGATTTGCCAAATAATTACATTTGATGGAAATGAACAATTAGTCCTATTTACATAAGTCACATATTACGTAGCTATAAAGAACCAGCGTTACATAACGTCTTCCTTGACCAAGATGATATCTTGTTTGTGCGGACATTGCGTGATGTTTAAACTATTTTGAACTGTAGCCAGTGTGCACAATTCTATTTTTTAACATACAACCTAATACTTTTACTAAAATTATATATGTTTTTATTTTAAAAGACTATAATACTGTATGTTTACAATATAATGCAAAATGTTGATTAACATCACGTTATGTTTTAAAACAAAATAAATTCACAATATGTATGGAGGCATTTTGCAAAAGTGAATTTTATATATATTAAATAAAATCTCATACATTTTTAAAATAAAAAATATATACACGACTCACGAGGCAACATCCATTTAAGCATGCGTGTTTATTTTAGTAGTCAGTGAACAGCCTGAGAAACATTTAAATAGATTTCAGTTAATAATGTTTATATACATATATAAATATAAATATTAGTAAAAAAAAAAAAAAAGTTTTATATTTCCCCACAGAGGTGCGTCATATGCCGCTTTGCGTTGAAAGGCTTGTAAGTTAGGACATGAGCAGGGAAGTTTGGTCCTTCATCCCGCAGGATAGCCTGAATCCATTTCCGTCAAACTCCACCATCAACAGGGAAGGAATGAAACGACAGATATAGATGCTTTTGGGAATAACAAGAACAGTCCGGTAAGCTACAATCACACTTGCTCGTTGCTTGCACCATTTGTTTACCTGTATCCCTGCCCGGGGAGGAAGAAGATTACCACGACGATTGCGTATTTCCGGTCGCAAATACGGAAGTTGTGAGAAAGGTCTATGGAAATCATAACGGGTTAAACTAAATTCTTTAAATATAAATCAAAGGAAGCAAATAAGTGATAAATCAGTGGCAACACTGTGTGTTCATGTGTAGCTCGCTCATTCACGTCTGTCAGCTGCTGTGCGTTCACTGGCATGCGCTGCTGCTCCTCTCAGCCATTCACTGAACCGGGTAGACGCAGAGAGAGGTGTGATGGAAGGGGGGAAAGCAAGACCTCGCAGGACAGCACTGGCGACATTTGTAAAGTAGCTGACGTTTGTCCAAAAAGTCGCTAGATTTGTCGCTAGTCGCTTTTTTGAAGAAAAAAAAAGTCGCTAAAGGGGTCTGAAAAGTCACTAAGTTGGCAACACTGGTCAGCATGTATAGTTATGATATTGTTGTTCGTTACCATGGCAACCACTCGCGTGTCAGGGTTTGAAAGCGCGTCTCATGTATGAAAATTATCTTCTGTACACATGACAGGCGGCAATAATATCGCAAGAAAAGCCTGACGTGTACTGACAACTGCATTATTCAACCGCATTTTCTTCATTACAATGTTAAAGTTTCATTCCTAATGTTTCTACTTCATGTAACATGAGAGTTCATACTGGAGTGAAGCCGTTTTCATCGTGTGATTGGGGAAAACATTTCTGAGGGCGTGATGAGCAACACTCCGACGGTTTTACACCATATATTACAGAATTAAAACACTTTATACCCAAATATCAAAACATTTACTCGAATCAATGAACAGCATTAATAAAGCCCCAGTCTTGCAGATCATTAACTAGAAAAAGTTGGTTTAGGGTTTAGTTGCCCTTTAAAAAGATATAAAAATGTGACAATGTATCGTTGATGTAAACGATATGATTCGTGATTTATAGCGTTGGTTTTATCAAAGGCTCAGTTTACTATGTTTATATGGTATAATTCACCCAAAAATGTCCATTCTTGTACTAATGCGCTTATGTCGTTTCAAAACTATAAGATTTTGGTTTAACTCACAAACACAAATTAAGATTTCAAACCTGATTTTTCTGTCTCTCTTCTATATTGTGAGTTCCTTATAGCGATTTGTATCGAACCGTGACACGAGTTACACCCCTAAAATATAATAATAATATTATTTTGCATTACAACTGTTATATTAGAATACTATATTTATGGTCTTAATTTTCAAACATTAATCCATCAAACTTTTATTTTGACAGAATACCGAAGGGAGCCCTTGAAGCTTCTCTTTGGTTGATAAACGCATCCCAATACAAGTAAAGGAAGATGGCACATGCTTTGTGCCCAAATGCACGTTAAAGCGACTCAAACTCAGAGCAGATGCAGAGATGGAGTTTGTGCGGAGCAGCGTTTACAGTGAACCGAGCCTAAAAACACAGGCGGATGATGAGCTGTTTACGTGTAAGAATGCAGTGCCGCGCTACACTCTGAAACACGCAGCACATATATTTAATTTCAGTAAATTTGCAAGCCATATTGCATTTTTATTTTATTTCGGATTAATTGTATTTATTAATCGTGCAGCCATCCCAGATGTTATGCAGTTAGTCACAGGTCTAGCTATGTGGCACTTAAGTGTAACACCCTGTGATTCGCTGAGCTGGAGATATTAAAAAGATGACTGTCAATGACTGTCTCTCGCTCTCACGCTCATTTTTTCCTGCTCTCTCTTTCTTTCCGTCTGTCCCTTAAATATCTCGGATGTCACATGTCCTTTGCTCAGGGAGGGACTGAGGCCTCCTGTGGTGTTAAGAGCTCATGTTAAAATGCCAGTGCTTTTACCTCTTGTTTGCCATTGGCTGTCATGTGCAATAATGCCTGCTGAGTAAAACAATGGGGAATCTGAGTGAAGAAATCTCACTCTAATAGAAATTATTTTAAATAATTTATATTATAAAGTATATTATACATTCGGTTTATATTAAATTAAATGATTTTAAAAAAATATATATTTAATATATCTGAATATTTATTTATTTAATTGATTTAAAAGGGTGCAAAAAAACCCCTGCATGCATATATTTTTACTTCTGCATTTTAATGTGTGAAAAATTCAGCTTTTTGGTGATGACTCAAACGAGTTGTTTGAACTGATTCACTGAAAAACTCCTTCTGATATTTATATCAGAGATGCTTTTAAAACAGTTCAGCATTTTCATACTCAAATCACAAAATGTGAAAATAGTGTAATGACAGGAAATTAATAAGCAAATTAAAAGCACACTAAAATATTGTGATTTTATTTATAATGTTATTGATTTATATTGCCCAGCCGTGTGGAGCACACTATAGATCCTGTCAGATATTAATGTTACTGTGAGATTTCAGTGTTTTTTATGATTTGTCTCATGCACTTGGAAGTGATGCACGTTAAAAATAAAGAATTGATTCTAAGCATCCTGACTTTGATTGAGCATGTTGCATGGCTGCAATTTATATCCAGGTTTCCTTCTAGAATACGCACGTTTCACCAATTATTAGATTAGATTAGCTTGATGTTTTATGATCTATAACGCCAGAGCATCCAGCAGTAGGAATGGCCACTATGACCAACAGAACAGAGATAGGATCTCTGCATGTGTGAACATCCCATTATTGAGATTGATGTGAAGGTGACCTGTATGTGAAATGTGCTGCTCTTTGTTTTTTACTCTCAGAAAGCGTGCAGCCTCTGTTAATAACCTCTTGCTCACCGCTGCTCTATTCTACCCAGTAATTACCGACTGTTACACCACAGATCTCTGAGAGATGTTTACCTCATACACACACAAACACAGGTATTTTAACTGTGGATTACTCCAGTTTATTGTCACGTCCATGTCATCTGATTTATAACTCGCTAATTCTTGAGGCACGAGACCGCATGGGTCCTATTATTTTACCTGCTATTAGTTAATCAGTTGGTTAATTTTAAAAAATTGGTATTTTTAGATAATTTCTATGAAATAGTCCATTTAAAATACGTAAAAACGTAAAATACAATAATAGAAAAAATGTCATATCTTTTTTTTGCATGCATGATATGAAAAATATTGTGTTTGTGTGGAATTTAGCCCCGCCCACAACATTTGAAGTCTGGAAGTTCAGTCTGGACTTGATCCGTTGTGGAGCAACTATGCTGGAACCAGAGCAGTTCGGACCAATCAAATTGTCAGGGCGGGCTTTATACGATGATGGACAGGTGATCAACAGTAACATAACCATCCTCGTCACCAAAGAACGCTTGGGTTGAACTCGTTTACTAAACGGAGAACTTGTTCGTATATGCATCCGCCTTTACTATTTCTCTCAAAAATGGTGTTGGTAAGTACTCTGTGTATCCTTAAATTCTTTTACAACACCGGCAAAGATCGCATCTTCTTCTACTTCTTCCAGTGTGAGTGCAGTTGAGTTCTCGCTCAACATATGGCACTTACTCCGTTACTCTGATTGGTTGTAGGTTTATCCAATTGAGTGCAGAGGCATTTTCTTTCCTGGTTCGGTTGAAACACCCCATAATCACACCCCAATGGAACAGCATCAGACTCATATTCTGACTAGAATCTGAGTATGACGACGTCAGGCTATGTTAAATATAGACAGTGTTTAAAAGTTACCCTGTTTTGTTCATTGAAGTGGTACATTGATCAAAGTTTATAATAGATATTTGATATGACCGTACATATTTTGTTATCTGATGGTGTTTGACAGGCAAGGAAAAAGGTTTCTTGGAAGAAAAATGGGTCATTCCTTGTCAACTCAACCAGAGGTCCCCGGCTCAAATTTTTCATTTTGTTAATATTTCTTCTGTAGCAAGACAAACATGAATAGTGATGAAATCCAAAATATTAAATGTCACAGATGTATATTTACGGCGTTATCCACTGTTTTGTAGAGGCGGGTCAAAATGACAATTTCCACCTGAGATTTGGAGCCAAATTAGAGGGGTGTAAAATGACTTTAGAAAGACGGCAGCATGATTATTTTATTTTTACACAGAGATTGGCAGGTCTATTAGTGAAATCTGTTGACTTTAGCAAGCTTTGTTTCATTATATGCCAACGGTGGCCGTTCAAAGATGGCAAAAAGCACTTCTTGTGTTTTTTGCCTCAAGTTTGCATGCCTGTAACTCAAGAAGTATTAAAGAGATCTTAATATCCTTTTAGATGCTGCTTCTTAACAAACTTTCCTTTCAGTGTTTTCATTTTAAAGGCCCTCGATAGTTCAATCCCAAATATTAGGGCTGCACGATTATGACACAAATCATAATTATCTGTTATTGTAATTGAGATTTATTAATTACGATTATCACAATTTACATTTGAATGATGTTTTGAATAGCTTTATACCATAGTTGGAAGCAACTGCATGTCATATTTTTATATAAAAATCAAGCTGAAAACACTCTTTTTCTATAGCATTAAGCCTCATGTCAACTATACATTGGTTTGGTTTCTTCTTTTAAATAAAAAACAAAGGTAAAAATATCCATGGTACAATAATAGGGGCTTTCGCACTGGGTAGTTCTAGGATTTTAGTTATAGGAACTAATCTCCAGGGTGGTTCCCCGAGAACTAAATGTTCCACTAGGGTCATTTTCCTGGTTGCATTCGCACCACCAGTAGCTATGTTTCCATCCACCTATTTTTTGTTGCGCATTTTGGGATATCGCATCAAAAAATGGTGAATGGAAATGCCAAGATGCGCATAAATTAAAAAAATGTGCATTAAAAATGTATACGCACGTTTGAGTCGGATATATTTGCTATCTGATACGAAAACATGCGCATAAACTACGATGGAAACGCATTTACCGAATAAATTCCTTGATGCGCATAAAGAAAATCATGTGACTTTCGGTAACAGCATAACTGTACTAACCAGCGGTAAAATCTTGTTTGCACAGCATCTGAAATGCTGTTTTGGTCTTTCAGAAGTCTGTTGTCAAGATGCTCGGTATATTTCCCTCCTAGAACGGTCTTATACGACTGCGTTCCCAAACAGCACATCTGCCTCTGAAAGCATGTTTATTGAGATGCACAAGTTTCTCAGAGACGCAAATAATTTATTACATATGAAAATGATTATATATGGTGGCTTCTGCTATGTTTCTTAGTGATTTTTTTTTTTTTTTTTTGCGGTAGTTTATCAGGAAGTGATGATTATGTTCTCTTCGGCTCACTGGATGGAAACGGTGCTTTATTCGCAAATGTTTTATGCAATATTGCATCTTTGTGTATAAATTATATTCGCAACTTTGGATGGAAACAGCTATTAGCTCTGAAAGTCACGTAAGCTGCGCTTGTCGTTGTGACATTTATTTTGATGCCGTTGTGAGACACCAGAACTTGAACACACAGCGCTCTCATTAGCTTACGATCTGTTTAACAGTCCAGTCTAATATGTTATTAGGTAGAACTATTATACAAAGAAAGTAGACATTAAATGAAAAAGTATATGCGTTTGCCATGTGGCAATGTGACTAGCTGAGCAGAAATACATAATCACGTTTCGCTTGCTCCCCTCAAAGTTGTGTTGGATTTTCTTTAGCGTAAAGGTTGAGAGGTCCGTCTTATCACTGTTTTCCATGTTTGTAGAGTTAGTTCACGGAGTTAATATACAGGTTGGGTACATGGCTTTTTAAAAATTGCGGGTGATGGTGTTTCGCATGCGTTTGACTAGTCAGCGTACACACTTCATTGGTAGTTCCTAGGGGTGTAACGGTACACGTACACTCTAAAAAAAAAAGGTTCTATATGGCACCAAAAATGGTTCTTGGCTCGTAATCATAGGGGAACCTTTTTTAGTGCTATATAGCACCAATTTTGGTGCTTCAGGTGGTTCTTCAGCGGTTCTTCAGAGGTTCTTCAGCGGTTCTTCAGAGGTTCTTCACCGGTTCTTTGACTAAGGTGCTATATAGCACCGCTAACTAAGGTGCTATATAGCACCGCTACAATAAACATAACATGTTAAGATATGGTGCTTTATTGCACCAAAAGTGGTTCCTCTATGATTACGACGAAGAACCATTTTTGGTGCCATATAGAACCTTTTTTTTTTTAGAGTGTATTCGTATTGAACCGTTTCGGTACAGGGCTTTCGGTACGGTGCACGCGTGTACCGAACGGTTATGAATGTAATCTTTAACAGTTAACAGTCGGCTTGTTGTAAGCGCGGAACACACTTCAATCCGAGTTCCCACACGAACATATTAAGTATTCAGTCCATTTTATCACGAAATTCAAACGATAAATGCCGTTTTAACGCTCTTTAATGTGACGTGACTGATAGACGCATATCAGTTCAATTTAAAGCGGCAGCGCGCGAGTCAATGCGATCATCTCTTCCTAAAGAATAAACATGAATTAATACATCTTAAGGTATGTTGAGGATACATTACAACTTACTGAAATGTATCATATGTCGTGTAATCGCTCCATCTGTGTTTACTAGGGGTGACGTGACTAATAGACGCGTATCAGTTCTCCTTAAAGCGGCAGAGCGTGGCGCGCGAGTCAATGCGATCATCTCTTCCTAAAGAATAAACATGAATTAATACATCTTAAGGTATGTTGAGGATACATTACAACTTACTGAAATGTATCATATGTCGTGTAATCGCTCCATCTGTGTTTACTAGGGGTGACGTGACTAATAGACGCGTATCAGTTCTCCTTAAAGCGGCAGAGCGTGGTGCGCGAGTCAATGCGATCATCTCTTCCTAAAGAATAAACATGAATTAATACATCTTAAGGTATGTTGAGGATACATTACAACTTACTGAAATGTATCATATGTCGTGTAATCGCTCCATCTGTGTTTACTAGGGGTGACGTGACTAATAGACGCGTATCAGTTCAACTTAAAGCGGCAGAGCGTGGCGCGCGAGTCAATGCGATCATCTCTTCCTAAAGAATAAACATGAATTAATACATCTTAAGGTATGTTGAGGATACATTACAACTTACTGAAATGTATCATATGTCGTGTAATCGCTCCATCTGTGTTTACTAGGGGTGACGTGACTAATAGACGCGTATCAGTTCTCCTTAAAGCGGCAGAGCGTGGCGCGCGAGTCAATGCGATCATCTCTTCCTAAAGAATAAACATGAATTAATATATCTTAAGGTATGTTGAGGATACATTACAACTTACTGAAATGTATCATATGTCGTGTAATCGCTCCATCTGTGTTTCAACCGCGGAAAGACCATAAAACAGCTTGTAAACAATGTCATGCAGAATCTCGTTTCCTCAGAAGTCATTCAGTGTCCACAGCTGTAGTTCACTAGAGAAATCAACTCTTTCACTGAATACATGCACTATATTAGCCGTTATATTCATTATATTAGCCTATATATATTCATTATATACTACTAAGCCTGTTAGTGATGTCTTGTTTATTTAATGTATGTTTAAATAAACCTGTCATGAAAATTACAGCCACTAAATGATAATATTTCAACAACGAATCAAAATAATTAGATTTAGAAGTTAATGCAAAAACTGCCTTATGTGAAGCTTATGAGTGTTGATTATTATATCTAAAAATAAATAGCAACTGAATTTAGGCTAATAGTTTGGGCTCTGTTGTTAATCTTTAATAGCTATATGTAAGTAAGGGCTCCCTATATAGTTTACAGCATTATCTTTAAGAAACTTTTAGTTATAATTTAATTCATTTAAGGACAGACACAATTTTTTTCATTAAACCACTGTTGAATAAAAATTAATAAAAAGCAATTTTGTAAAACTGCTGTACCGAATCCATACCGTACTTCAAAACCGAGGTACGTACCGAACCGTCAGTTTTGTGTACCGTTACACCTCTAGTAGTTCCTATTGTGCTGGGTTAGTCCCTAATCTGAAGTAGTCGTGATTCGCCTCTCACAACGTTATTATGCAGAATAATGCTAGTGGAAATGTTTTATTGTAATCGCGGGTTTGAACGATTACGTAACTGTGGCGCAAGTCGACTCGTGTATCGCTGATCGCCGGAAGCTAGTTATTTTAGTCTATACATTTTTAAATATGGACATGGGCGTCGGAACCATTTGTATGTGGGTGGGACAAGACCCACCCACTTTTTACGATCAATGATATTGGACCCACTCACTTTTATCATCTCTAATCCAGCACGTTAGACACTTTATTTCCACTTTTCTAATATTTCTTCATTTTTATTGAAAATAAATGCCTTTCCGATCTGATATGTGATGGGAAAAGGGAGTAGAGTGAGTTCGGCAAAAGGCGGATTCGAACTGCGGGAGATGATTTGCGTCAACTTGATGCCATGCGTCTTACCCCTACACTATAGCCGCTGTCAATGATACGGTGATTTCTGTAATCTTGTTCAACCAGATGTTTAGCAAACAAGGCGATATATTTGTACTTAATGTAAATGGCATCTACTCCAGTAAAATTTTTCTGAGAGAGGACCCACCCACATTTTTTTTTGCTTCCGACGCCCATGAACATTGATATTTTTCTTACACAAACACGCCACTTCGCTTCAGAAGGCCTTTATTAACCCCCCCCCCCAGAGCCTTGTGGAGCAGTTATATGAAGGATAGATGCACTTTTATGGACTTCAAAAATGACACAACCATTCACT
Organism: Romanogobio albipinnatus; assembly: GCA_023566225.1. Lineage (NCBI taxonomy): Eukaryota > Metazoa > Chordata > Actinopteri > Cypriniformes > Gobionidae > Romanogobio > Romanogobio albipinnatus. The sequence continues at coordinate 5,361,068 of CM042243.1, read as the reverse complement.
GCCATTATAAAGCTGAAGAGTCTGGACATGTTTAATATAACTCCGATTTTATTCGTCTGAAAGAAGTATGTCATATACACCTTGGGGGTGAGTAAGTCATGTTGCTAATTTTCATTTTTGGGTGAACTAACCTTTAAGATCTCCATATCTGTGGGATTGAACTATTGAGGGCCTTTAAAATGAAAACACTGAAAGGAAAGTTTGTTAAGATCTAGCATCTAAAAGGATATTAAGATCTCTTTAATACTTCTTGAGTTACAGGCATGCAAACTTGAGGCAAAAAACACAAGAAGTGCTTTTTGCCATCTTTGAACGGCCACCGTTGGCATATAATGAAACAAAGCTTGCTAAAGTCAACAGATTTCACTAATAGACCTGCCAATCTCTGTGTAAAAATAAAATCATCATGCTGCCGTCTTTCTAAAGTCATTTTACACCCCTCTAATTTGGCTCCAAATCTCAGGTGGAAATTGTCATTTTGACCAGCCTCTACAAAACAGTGGATTACTCCATAAATATACATCTGTGACATTTAATATTTTGGATTTCATCACTATTCATGTTTGTCTTGTTACAGAAAAAATATTAACAAAATGAAAAACTTTGAGCAGGGGAAGTTTCTGAGTTCTGAGTCAGGTGAAAACATGCTCAACAGATTAATCCAAAATCACGTATAATGTATTGTTGCACATCTGTAGCCTGTTTTCTCTCAAGAATCTATGAACTGATTATTAGTTTTAATCCAGATGATAGTACAGGATGACGCACCGCTCATAACCTGGCAGAAATGTCAGATCGGTCGCCAGATTACAGTGTTGTGACTGGGGAATGTGTGACGGCTGGATATCCTCTCAAAACGATCAGTCCAGTGAGATACGGTGGAAAAAAGACTGTGCAAAGTCCCCTTTCTTGGTTTGATTTGATGCAAATGTGACTAAAAGTGGTGGTTTTAAACGAGTGATTGAATTGTTTAGGCACCCACACATTACAAGACATTATTTCAGTGCACCACTATTTTTATTTAGCTGTATTTATCCGGTACCCCTCACATTTAAATCAAGAGCTAAATGTGAAACACAGCAATCTCAAGGGAGACAAAAGAGACACTTAATCTGGTAGTGTCACTGTCACGTATGTATAAAAAACATTTGTGGTTAACATATTTGATCTTCTCAGTCAAGGTTTTTTTTTTTTTTTTTAAGGTGACGCGCCTTCCTCCTCTGTGAAAACGCCACTGGATTAACCATTCTTGAATTTCAGGTCAATTGAGATGTAAAGGTGGAGAACTCAAACGTAAGGTCTTAAAATGAAAAGGTTCAAGAGTGATTGTTAGCTGGTAGGATTGTTCCCATCTCACTAGGAAATGGTGTATCCTCATAATCCGTCACGTCTGTTGGAGATAAAGGTGAGTGGGGTGTGGATCTCTCTCTCTCTCTCTCTCTCTCTCTCTCTCTCTCTCTCTCTCTCTCTCTCTCTCTCTACTATCATTATGAGTCGCATGAGAAGACAATGTGTCTGTCTCTTTCTCTTTAAACAATGGCAGAGGAACCGATCTGTAACTCAAGCCGTCTCTTTAGCATTGCTCTTCAAAGAGTTTGTGGAAAGCGCTTTTCTTTGCAGTGACCTCCAGCACTGGATAAAACATGGAGTTCATAAAAGAAATCAAGTCCTTCCGTCACACATTCTGGCAGTTCGGAAAGGCAGGAAAGACCTGTCGTGATGCAGAATGTCTTAGCAGGAGACAAGCTTGCATTTGAAATTTGCGTGCTTTGTCTTGTGGGAAAATATTTTACCACCTGGCTCTGACTGGCTGGTTGTGTTTCGCAGAATCCTATAATGATTGCTATTCATAGTTTTGTTTTTGCAGGCCTGTTTGTTGTGTTGTTTCAGTCAGGTATGACTGACAAAGTGTGCGTGCAAGGGTTGGGTGATGTAAAATGTGGATCAAAAACTGAAAATATCTAAAAAGCTGTGTATCTATTTTTCAGTTTTTTAACCATAGACTATTTCTTTCAATAAATAATCTTACACACCCCAAACGTGTGTGTGTGTGTGTGTACCGGTAAAAGTTTTTAATGTGTTTGAAGTCTCTTATGCTCATCAATGCTGCATTTATTGGATCAAAAATACAGGAAATATTGTAATTTTATTACAGTTTAAAATCTTTTTATGTTTTATTATAATATACTTTAAAATATAATCTATTCCTGTGATTACTCCAGTCTTCGGTGTCACATGATCCTTCACAAATCATTAAAATATGCTTGTTTTGTGCTGTTTAATAGTTTTTTTTATAACCTGTGATACTTTTTTCAGGATTCTTTGATGAATAAAAAGTAAAAGGAATGAGCATTTAAGATTTTTTTAAAAATGAATTAATACTTTTATTCAACAAGGATGTGTTAAAATGATAAAAAGTGTTGTTACTTTTGTTACTATTGTTAGAAAAGATTTCTAATTTGCTGTTAAATGCTGTTCTTTTTAACTTTTTATTCCTCAGCGGATCCTCAAAAAGTATAACAAGTTCCAAAAATAAAACATTGAGCAGCACAACTGTTTCCAACATTGATAATAACAATCAAATCTGCATATTAGAATGATTTCTGAAGGGTCATGTGACACTGAAGACTGGAGTATTGATGCTGAAAATTCAGCTTTGCATCACAGAAATAAATTATATTTTCAAGTATATTAAAATAGGAAACCATTATTTTAAATTGTAATAATATTTCACAATATTAATGTTTTTGTCTGTATTTTTGATCAAATAAAGACAAGTTTGATGAGCATAAGGGACTTCTTTCAAAAACATTTAAAAATAGTAATGTTTACCAAAACTTTGACCAGTACTGTTTAAAAGAAATCTATTTTATTTATATAATCTACAATATATTTATTTTTTATTGAATATTCTTAGTCATTTTTTTAAGCAACTTGTATATGCCGGTTTTATAAACATTGTAACGTTTTAAACATCAGATCTCAGATCTCTCTCACCCATAAATGAACATGCTAAACGGATGCCTGTTCTAGTATATCTCAAGATTTTTAGCTTTCACATTGATTAATATTGCTCAAAGTGAGTTTCCCGGGCAGAAGAAATTTCCCTTCAGCTGTTTTGTTCATCTGGTGGTAATTTCCATAAATGTCAGTGTTGAGAGAGACCATACGGGATGACGTGACTTTAGTGAAAAGCTCATCTCAGTCGGTCTGTCTCTCTCCAATTTCATTATCTCTCTCTCTCTCTCTCTGTCTGTCTGTCTCTCTCCGAGTGTCTCAAGTCAGCTTATTCTTTATGATCTGTAATTTGAGAGAGTGTCAATGCCTGCAGCTAAATCAAAGTAAGTTCAGTCCTGTGAATGTTAAAGAACAAGGTTCAATTTAGTGAATTATGACAGGATAGAAACATAATAGTGTATTGCAAAAACTTGGCCAGAAACCTCTTTTTGAGAATATAGTGTGTGCATAATATTTTGTGATTTAATACTCGTAGATGGCCCTTCTTTTCAGAACATCCCCTCATTCATAAACTGTCAGTGTCTCTTTTTTTGTTCAAATGTATTGTGTCCTCTCACGGTAAAGTATCTGAGAGCAGCCTACAAGTTTTCAGGCGGGATGAAGAAAGGGGATTTCTGGTTCGTGGTTAGTTGCGATTTATTGTCCTGCATAAAGCTCCTGAACTTCCTGAATGTTTCTGAGAGCTTCACATCTTGAACTTCTGAAGACTCCCAGTAGGCTGCGCTTCTGGATGATGGTGTCACTGGAAGCTCAAGGGTCTTTGCGATAAATTCATCGCACATCTTTTGCAGTTCATTTGCACCTTTTCCTTTCAGCACGTTTTTGAAACCCTACTGACGATTATTAACAGGATTGGTATCGTCTTATGCCTCGTTTTTAAATTCCTCGAGTGGGATTTTTGGGTTAAACTCGTCCTTTTAAGGAATTCACTGCAGAGGATTTATTTCAGTAACTTGTGACTTACTCTTTGAAGGTTTGAGATGTAAATGAGTGAAGTGTGCCTGTGTTTGAGTGAGAAAGATTAATTGCGGATATTAAAATAGACGAGGCTTCATTTCCCTTTAATACTTCCACGTAACGCACCCATATGGTAATATTTAATACGACGATAAACTGGCAGACAGATCAGAGGATGAAGTTACACAAGCGGCGGTTTCTATTACTGATTTGTAATGAATGAGAGATATAAATGCACCATAAAAGGTATTATAATTGCCAGTAAAAATATCTAAATATCATTAAATAAAAAGAAAGCAATGTTTTGATAGCATTACAGTATTTACACTTTAAACCTACCAATGGGTTCCTGGTATGCATTTCAACATTGAAACAATTACACGCTTCACCTTTTAAATGAGGAGTAATTATTATGTATTTGCCGGTACACTAATTGTTCCTTTTTTGTTTTATTCCAGGTTCTGGAGCGATGATGTCACAGTGAGTTGAAGAAGAGGCCATCATTAAGAGTAAGTGAAACTTCACGCACGATGAGCAGGTTCTCGGCCTGTTCACACCAAGGGTGTTACTATAATTATAACTACAGTGATAACTATATTAGCATGCACTCCAATGGACCATCATGTTATGTTTATTTTTGTCAGATGGATTCTGATTGGCTGTCAATGTTGTTACTGTTCATCAACAAACAAACAAAGTGATTTCAACAGCATTGTTCATGCAAAATAGCTTTTTTTGTTAGTTTGTCTGGGTCATATTCAGAACGATAAAGCTAGAGCTCGTCCTGGGGCGACATTTCATTCAGTAACATTAGGTAGTTTTGATTGATATGCTGTTTAATGTTGATGTTTGCGTTATTTCAATTTAATTCACATTTATTTGTATAGCGCTTTTCACAATACATATTGTTTCAAAGAAAATGCATGCGTCTACATTACAATTTAAAATGATTTGTCAACGTTATGTATTTCAGAAATGCACAAATACAAAGCACACAGATTAGCTAACAATGTATTAATCAATATAATAATTAAGGCACAGAAATGTTATTTTACGCATGCATTTGCTTATATATGATATTGCTTGTTTCTGCTTCTTCTTCGCCTGTGTTTTGATCAGGAGATTCTGTACTCTTTCAGAAGATGTTATAGTGTCCCCTACCGTATGACAGTAAAAACTGGAAAATTCTGTCATAATTCATAAGAATGCCTAGCCTGGCTCCGCCCTCCTACGTACTTCCGCTCAATTTTCATTTTCCTTCAGTACTCCATCTGGGATGGCGGTATATTCTCTGGTTTTCCTACATTGCCCACCAGTCATTTTTACCAGGTTTGTAGTAAGTTCTAATGTAGTAAGACAGTGATATTAAAAGACCAAATTCAATATACACCTTATTGAGTATGCATACTTTGTACAGGCAAGCACATGAACACAGACTATTAATGCAACTTTTTTTTTGTTTTCATCGAAAACCATTATAAAGAGAACGCGTTGAGTTCATATTCTTGGCTCATCTACTCGCCTGTATATAGTATGCATCATCAAAAAGATGTAAACTGAATTTGATCTTTTAATATCACTGTTTTAGTACATTACGGCACTTTAAGGGTTCACCCTCCGCTTGCTTGATCAGCCCTTTAATTCTAACAGACTTTCTGCATAGTTAATCTGTGTTTAAAATGGTCCAACTCATCCCAGATCAACAAATCCTTGATTAGCATTAAACTTTGCTTAATTTAATCCTTATTGGTGCAATCCAAAAGGTTCTTCATGTCAAGTGTAAAACGTCCCGCTGTTTTTAGTGATTGAAATACTGCAGCAGGAACTGTATATGGAAAAACTTGATCTTGTTCACATATTTTTTTTAAATTGATAGGCAGTTCTATGGCTGTTTTGCCCTCCAGGGCTCTGCAACAGTCACGTGACTGAAAACTATGAATGGCGGGGAAAGTTAAAGGTCCCGTTCTTCGTGTTTTTTTTTGAAGCTTTGATTGTGTTTATAGTGTGCAATATAACGTGTTCATGTTTCGCGTGTAAAAAAACACAGTATTTTTTCACACAATTTACTTATCTGTACACTGCTGTTTTCACTGTCCTAAAAACGGCTGATGAGTTCCTTGTTCTATGAAGTCCCTCCTTCAGAAATACGTAACGAGTTCTGATTGTGCCAGCGGTTCCCGTGTTGTGATTTGACCGCAGCTTAGCGCACGTTGCCCGGTTCCTGTGTTGTGATTCGACAGCAGCTTAGCGCACGCACGGAAAGGTCACGCCTCTTAACGGGAGATATATGCGCTCAATGATCTCTACAGCGTCCCTGGGAAAGCCAAACAAAGGTGATTTGACTCCGGGATGAAAATAACAGCGTCTCGACGACATGGCGACAAACACACTCAAACGCAACACTTCCTCTTCTCCACGCAACACTTCCTCTTCTCCACGTGGGAGAGCAACAAGACCACGCCCCCTTTTTCGCATATTCTTGTGGGCGGAGGTTAGTCTGTTCTACTGACGTAATTAATGAAGGAAGTACCAGGATGTAGTCCAAGCCGGCCGTTCGCTGTAGGCTTTGAAAGGGAACTTCTGTTAAATAAAATATCTCGCTTGGCATTGAACTTTGAGCTTTATAATTTTACAGGTATTATTTATGCTCTAACAGCAACATTACACACTAACTAAAGTTTGAAAAATGGGATCACGAAGAACGGGACCTTTAATTTAATAATAGGACCCTATGAAATGTTTTTTTTTTTAGACACTGTGTTGTCGGTTTTAATTTTTGTGGGTTTTTTTATTTTAGTACAAAATGTGATCACTTAATTCCTTTTATTTTTTTGGCAAGCAAAGAGCTGCATTTTAATATTTTAGCACTTTAATATTCACACCACTAGTCCATATCTCCTTTTGATTAAGCGTACAGCCCAACCTTTGATTTTAGGGTGCTTTCTCACTAGCACTTTTGGTGCGGACCCGGGTTCGATTGACGTCAGAGTTTGGATGATTATGAATGAGCACTGTTTTCTGAACTCAAGTGTGCACCGGCAAACAGTAACAGAGTCTGCATAAAAGGGTGGTCTGCGGTACGGTTCATGTTAACTCTGGTATAGTTGCTGCTGATATTCCAGATTTAGCCATACAGGCTAATTTTCATCTGTAGTCCATAAAACATAACAAATCATGTAAAAACACATTCCAGCAAGCATAGCCATAACCAGAGCATATTAACACATGACGTTATGAACACAGTCGTACTAAATTGCGACAGTGAAGCACTATTGATGACCTATGATTTAATAAATCAGTGCAGCGGGCAGGGGAGAGCAATCAAACTCAAACTCTGGTTCGCACCAGGCAGTGAAACCTAGTGTGGAAGTACCCTTATTCATCAAAATAATGCCCAATTCTGTCTCATTCTGCATTATACAGTAAATTGCAGTTAAGTCTGCAATTTTCACATTGAGAAAATCATAGGGCCCTATTAGAATTAGTGTATTCATGGTTATAGTTATCGTTGTAGTTCTCGTTGTTAATGTGATGTGACACCTAATGCAAAAATTGATTTCAGTTAATAATAAATATTGAAATTAATTGTGAAAGTGAAAGCTCAAGTCCTTATTTTTATTGTTGGAGAGCTGCTGGAGGTTTCTCATAAATGTTGCTGTGCGTGGTCTTTATTTATATTAACATTTTAATCACTTTTAGATGTGTTTTTAAGCACTTCTTAGATTTCAATCGTTTAGTGGTTGTGTTTGGGTGTTTCTCTGTAAATCACGTGGATCTAAATGCTGGCAATTGGGCTTGTAGTGTTAAGTATGAGAAGGCAGTGTGGATTTAAAGCGAGCATGTACATCCTGGAGAGGCAGAAAAGTGTGCTTGTGCACTTGTAATCGTGTAGTTTTTTGTTGTTGCAAGAACCCATTTTGAACCCTAAAATCCAATCAGCTGGTCATTATGGCACAATAAACCCTGATGTGAAGCATAAGAAATGTCATGCTCATGCCTGTGTATGTGTGTTGTGTGCGTATGGATTTCTCGTGCGTCTGTCCTTCAGCGGCGTCTTGCGAGTGACAGATTGCTCTGATGCGATTAAAGGAGACGGCTCATTAGGTCAGGAATGTGTTGAGCTGTAATGACACACTCATCACATCGCCAGTGCACACACACAGAGACGAGAACGCATCTCTAAGGTCAAAGCCAGCGGGTGGCCGCGCACACACTCGCATTGCTTCAGCTTAGTAGGTCACTGCCTCGCATTGACTGTGCCTGAAATTGAAGGCAGCGGCCTCTCTGCCCACTTAGTGACTTAATTTCCTGAGGAAACTGCTTTTAGACTATTTTCTAAGGCATCGGAAATTCAGAAATTTTGTCAGCTAAAGCCCTAATGCTGCGTTCACACCGAATGCGAATAGAGCATCAAATTGCACAGCGAATTTGACGCGCGTATAAATCGAGCGTTTGAAGCGAAATCGACACACACTCACAAAGCTCCAGGGGAAATATGTCATAAAACACCACTCTACCTCTTTTCATTTTCATTAAAAAAAAATATTAAACATGAATAGCCACACAAATGTGGTTCAGGCAACGCATACCTTGATTATCTTCACTGCATGTGTTTTATATTTTGTTTAAATATACAACTCTGCCTCTTTTCGTTTACATTTAAAAACAAATATTAAACACATCAATATGTGGTTCAGGCAATAAGTGTGCATATATTTGATTATCACTGTAATAAAATCAAATATGACACAACGCAACCCAGTCTCTTTTTATTAAATGTCAGTTTATGTGTGATCAATAATAGCCATTATAAAAGTATAATAAGCTATACAATAAATAAAGCAAACAATTCAGTCAAACAAAGTCCGCGTTAGTAGCCTACAACGGTAAAGTTAAATGGCCTAAAAATATAAAGTCATGAAACTTATCTTTGCCCTCAGATAAAACGATTTGGCAGGCAACAAATTATAGATTCATGAGACCAAAGATCACCCGTTAGATCTACTCAAGATTAATTATATCTCATGTTTAACCACTACAGAGACATCAGAGCCAGCGGCAAACGTCAGAAGGACTGGCCGAGGAAAGGCTGCTCTCGCCGGGGTTAATGAGCGCTGAGCGCCCCCTGATCGCCTGGATCTCTCAACGCAAAATTACATTTTTAAAATAGGCGCTCTTTATAAATAACCCACAGATTTGAGCTTTAAACTAGGGCTGCAGTTTAAACATAAAAGTTTAAGCATATGTGATGCTTTGCCACGATTGGTCTGACTGGCGTGTGAGAGAGATGAGGGTGCGTGTGTGCGTGCGTGCGTGTGTGTGTGTGTGAAGGGTTTTTTTTTTTTAGGCTATACTCTCTTGCAATTGAACGTGAATACGTTTACTACTTAAAAACATCAAAGCTAAACATCATATCTAGTCAAACCGCATCACGACATCGTTACAAATACAGTATATTATAATCAGCGAACATCAATGTATAGGCTTAGGTAGGGCTGTAACGATTTGACCAAAAATAAAAAGCTCGATTAATTGAACATTTTACCTCGATTACAATTAATGAACGATTATTTTGCTCTTCTTTTCTTTTTCTTTTTTTTGCTTTCCATTTTTTGCCCTCATAAGGTTAAATTTAGTAAGTTCCTGATAAGGTTTTTACTGTAAATATTTTCTACTGTTAAAGTTGGAATTTTTCCAACAAATGCAAAAAGTGCATTTCTTTGTGATTTTAAAATACTTGAAGGAAACTGTTCACTTTCAGCAGTTATTGTCTATGGGGCAGATTTATGCTTGTTCAACATCTACAGATAAATTAACACAGTAGGCCTACATTACATTTATTTGAATACATTAATGAGAGAGAGATTGTGTGTGTGTGAATTACTCATACCGTCTCTATTCATTATGAAGCTGTGGTTTGTACTTACTTCAAAGGTATTCAAACATATGCCTATAACGGGTGAGTTGAGTTTCTAAGCTACTTTAGTGACTTTACTTGAGTCACAGGACAGCGTTGACACTGCGTTTCTGCGCTGCTCTCTGCGCGCGATCTTCACGTGATGTGCGAGCTACTGTCTGAGTGTTCACGTGTCACAATATATCAGGCATTAGTTCAACATAATACACATGTGATGGTCTAAAGCACTTTAATGTTAAAACTGGCAGGCCTTAAAACACATACAAATGACAAAGCTTTGTGAGGACGCAGGTGAAAGAGGTCTGCCTTCAGGGCGCGCGCGTTGTCAGACGCAACACGGCTAGGCTCTCTGTGTCACAGAAAAAAAGCTTAGCACTGAACGCATAAGTTTTCCGTATTGTTGTTTTTTAATAGTGCACAATCGCTTCCATGTTCAAACTGGCAAGGCTTTAAACGCATTTACTTGACAAACTTTATGAGGACGAAAGTGAAAGCGATCTGGCTTCGGGGCTTGCGCGCGTGTGTGTGTGTGCGTGTGTGTGTGTGTGTGTGTGGCAGCGGTCCGTGTGAATCAGATCCCTGCGCGTGTAGTGCACGTCATAGGAATTTAACGAGGCTTCGAGGCAGAATTTTTGCCTCAAGGAATTTTTGTAATCGAGTAACTCGATGAATTGTTTCAGCCCTACTTTAAACAACTACATTCTCACCTGAAAAAGTCTTAAAACTATATTTTGTGACACAATAGCAGTAGTATTTTTAAATTATGCGGGTTTCTCATCAGGTCACTTCACCACGTGACAGCAGCGAGCAGGCTCCTGATTGGTTAATGTGGCGCGAATTTACGCCAAAGTTCAGATTTTTCAACTCGGGCTCAGACACGAATTCGCTTCAAACGTGCAAATGCACAAAAAGCACAAAATAAAATCACTCGCGCAAGACTCTCAATTCACGTTTTTCGTGCGAACTGGACGCGCGAATGAGGCGAAATTGTGCCGCAGGACCTCCAGATGCGCGTCAACGCTTCTTTACATTGACTTAACATGGAAATCACTCGCTCCAGACGCTCTATTTGCGTTTTGGTGTGAACGCAGCATTAAATACTTATTTGAAGTAACCATGAGATTTGAAGTTAACATTTCAATAAATTAATCCATTTTCATGATTTCGGTAAACAGTCACAAGTTCTATATTGACCTAATGAAGCCCCGCCCCTTTTCAGCATTGCGCTCATTGTGTTCTATCTTCTGGTTTGTATTTCCACAGCATGAAGGAAAGATATGGATTTATGAATGAACCACTCATTTTAATATCTTCCTGGTCTACTGACTTTTATGATATCCACTCCAAACATTACAAGGCTCATGATGACTTTAGTTAAATCTACAATAAGTAAATCCACTTCACCAGCTAATTACTCTTCAACAGCGATGCCATAGAAATATATAGAGCTACTGTTCAAACACCAAATTCAATGGCTGCATGCTTGTTTCTCTGGCGCATAAGGATGATTGTGTGTAGTGTAGTGTATGAATGAAATTCGGATGTACTACATCTGCCATGTGTTCACTGTCATTCTCCTCTCCCGTGGCCTCATGGGATTGTAAAGTATCCAGTGAATGCACACTTCAGTAGTAGTAGGTCATCCTGGTACTTTTCACCTACTGTTTTATGAATACTATGAATTTGACTACTTGGCTCACATACTGATTTCCGCCCACTGTATATGGAAGTAGTCATATTTGGACGCAGGGAAGATTTCCTTTTTTGATTTGTTTTTATTTCAAAGGGCATCTATTATGCAAAATCCACTTTCACATGGTGTGTTTTCACATAAATGTGTGTTGGCAGTGTGTGAACACAATCACCCTACAATGATAAAAATCCACCCACCCCCTTTTTATTTTATTTTTTATGTCAAGTCAACTTTATTTATATAGCGCTTTTAACAATGCAGATTGTTTCAAAGCAGCTTTACAGTGTTATACAGGAAAATAATGCAGCATAATTTTATTCAGCCATATAGCCATTCTGGAGAAAATGATGTCATGAGTTCATTTTTTATTATCATACAGTGACAGTGTGGGCTTTAGATCAGTAATTTAGTTTATATGGTTAATTCAGTTTAATAATTAGATTTATTTCGATGTTCAGTTGAAAAATTTAGAACAATTTAGTAGGGCTGTAATCAACCAAAGAAAATCTTGGTTGACTGAAGTCCTGAAATTTTCGACTAAAAATCGACTAAAAATGACGTTAGGAAAAAAAAACGTTAAATTAATTAGCTGCACACTGTGCGCAGTACTTGGTGGCCTTGTTGTCTGCCTAAATGAATTATAAATAAACATAAAAACTAGTAGCTATTTGCAGTATATTAAATCGTTTTTGACCTGATTATTTTGCACTGAAATGAGTCTGACACACGAGTCTGTCGGCTCTGATAGCGTTGCATCACGAGCACCATCATAGCCTATGATTTCCGTTGTCAACTAGTGATATCATCACAAGAACTTTTGAGGAATATGCAAAATAATTTAGACAATTGTTTTTGTCATATGTATTATACTAACTGACAGACACTATCATTTCAGCCGCTCTGTGCAGCTCGAACACAGGATCAGCTCAGCTTCGCGGCTGAGACACGAATAGACTATTAACTTAAAGCTTTTACTCTTAAACACAAAAGGCACGTCCACTTTTATAAAAAAAGGAATATTTATTAAACAAGCCAGATCAAGAGCAGAAAAAACGCTCTCCCAATTAAATAAATAATATACAGCAAACTAGCCTTCTTCAATCTGTCTCTCTAGCGGGTTGGGCTAATCCAAGTGGAAACAAGGGGGTGTTCTGAAGACAGACTGTTACCTGTGAAACAGGGGTGCTCTGAAAACACCCCCATTAGCAATTAGTGCTTTCCACCTGATGAAATGAACGCGGCAAAACCGACAGTACAGATCCACTTTTGCAGCACAACTGAAGCGTGGTGTTGTGACGCATCCCCTCATGTGTATTTTGATGGGCGTTCCTCAAGTTTACCGCTATGGGCGTGCGTTTGAGCCAGCGGGGAATGAAAAACAAAGGACCAGCGAGAGACTTCTCTTCACCAGCGGGTTGGGCTAATCCAAGTGGAAACAAGGGGGTGTTCTGAAGACAGACAGTTACCTGTGAAACATGGCTGCTCTGAAAACACCCCCATTAGCAATTAGTGCTCTCCACCTGATGAAATGAACGCGGCGCGGCAAAACTGATGAAATGAACGCGGTAAAACTAACGAAATGAACGCGGCAAAAAAATCGACCAATCAGAATTTTGGTCGAGCAAGAACGTATCGACTAATAATCGACTAATCGACTGGGAGATTACAGCCCTACAATTTAGTGTCCCCAACTGAGCAAGCCAAGCCAGAGGCAACAGTGGCAAGGAAACCAAAACCCCATCAGGTGACCTAATGGAGAAAAATAAACCTTGGGGGAAACCAGGCTCAGTCGGGGTGCCAGTTCTCCTCTGGCCAATTAACAAACAGCTTATTATTATTATTATTATTATTATTATTATTATTATTATTCTGGCAACTTTACAGGTCAGAGGTCATAAAATCCCCATTAAACCAAAGCAGTCTCACTAGACATGCCGTTTTGATTCTCGGAACAGTATGACATCATACTGCTCAGGCCCCGCCCACAGCCCCTCACTGACAGTCCTGTATTACCATCGTTTCCGCCCTCAGTGACTTGTACGCTATTCGCCATTTTCTCCGCGCTCGAGCAGCTGTAGCGACAACAACGTCTCGTAAGCAATCCCGGTGTTCTGTTGTTGGATGCAAGACTGAACATAAGTGTCTTCTTTTCCTCCTAACATCTGAACCACTTGAGGAGTCGGACGCAGTGGTTTCGGTTTATTTTTGAAGAATATATGAAGTATTTGAAGTAAAATATACCTACATTTGTTTATGTCTGCTGTTGTAATTTATAACCCCCCCCAATCACTAATTACCCCAACATACATCTCTATGACCTGTTCAAATCAAATCATTTGTTCCTACCTTCAGGTCGAGATCGCTGCCCTGCCCGTTGGTTAGAAATTTACCTATCGTAAGCCCCGCCCCCCTTCTACAAGATTCGTCACATGTCCTTTTTTCTGTTTTTGAGTGGCTCCCCTCTGGGCGACGTCTTCGTTGTCCGGGCTGTAGGACACAAAGGAGGAGGGCAACCTTTGTTCCAAAATCGGTGCAGCTTTTAAATTTACAGGCGTCTCTAAGCACCATCAAGTTCACCATGCAGTGATATTTTTTTTTGTGCATATATATACATATATATTAACATATTTATTCCTTTTTATATATGTTTGGACTTGTTTTAATATATTTGCACTTGTGCACACTGTGTTATTTGTTTATTGTATGATTCTTTATGCATAGCGATTGTGTGTTACTCTACGTGGCCTTGTTAATTGCCCCTTGGGGACAAATAAAGTGTTGAATTGAAATTAGTTACTGTTGCTAACTGTCTTACAATGACAGCTGTCAGTGTCAAAACCTTATCCCAAGATGTTTTTGGACACAAAATGTAACATATCCCCTCCGATTGATGGCCAAACTTTACTGATGGTTTATGAAGTTTATTGCGTCCTTTTTCACGCTAAAAAAATCACAGTAAGAACTGAACAAACAAAGCAAGTGCGCATAAGTGTCTCATTCACAAACTCTCTCTCTCTCCGTTGCATTATCATTAACATGCACAGCAAATTATGCAAAAACACTCACAGTAAACAGACATATACAGACCTTATGCCGTTTCGGGAGTGCTAATAAACTGTAAACTTTGTATCTGCAGAACAACTCTGATAAACTGCTAGCTCTCCCTTTCACTACCCGTAGACTATAATACCCATCAAAATAGGATAATGCAGACCTTAAGCATATCTAAACTCCAAAAATGTGAACCAAAACAAATTAGAAGATAACTCACAATAAAGTCTGTGACACAGAAGGACCACATGGAGGGATATATAAAAGATTTTAAAATAAATATGGTGGGAGATTAATTTGGACGCGAGGGTTTACAGATCCAATGCAAACGGGTGAAGCCTCATGTTACGGTCGTCACGAACGCAGATGACAACATCCAGGATCAACACCGTTCATGTACCGCAGGGTAAAATTAAATTAATCTACATTTAACCAGTTTAATATGGAGACATGCACTGAAATGTAGACATTTGTTTGTGTTTTTGACCTACACCGTTACATGACGTGAGAACACTTGGTTATTTCAGTTTGTGTGTTAGCAGGGACTAACTTTAACCGTAACTTAATGAGAGTATGACGCCCAGAAAATCCTCTCAGGATACCTGGAATCAGTGTTACAGTACCTCAGGCACATCCTTTTACCATTTTTGTAGCATAAACACTGGAAAATCCGAAGCTCATATCGGTTTGATAATGTTTCTCTATGGCACTGAAACTCAACTGCCATTGGCTCATCTGCGTTCAAGGGGAGGGGCTTACCGATAGGTCAATTGCAGGGGGAGTCCATCTCTAGTTCAGTCAAGGTTCGGATGCTCTTGGAGCTCGAGGGATCTTTTTAATATTCAGATTTAGATAATAGGTATGAAGAAAAAAATACTTATTAAAAGGTATATCTTCGTTTTAATAAAACAGTTCAGAATAAAGAAATCTTCATAACAGCGAAAAGTCTTCACCATGACGTTCGTCCCTGATCTGTTACAGAGTTCACAATTTATAGTCTGTAATTTCCATAGGTTACAGGGTTTTTCCTTTAGCACAGCATTATATTCCTTATTTGTCGATTTGGAAGTTTCAAGCAAACATCATTCATTCCTTATTTGGCTGTAAAAACTCAACTTTGATTCCTGTTAATGTTTTTTAGATAAATATATAAATATCTTTAGGCCATCTCTTTCCGGGGTACTTTTCAGCGAATTCTCTCGCAAAGCATGACGCACATATTTCTCTTCAGCATTGTACAGTAAATTTCCATTTGCATGAGCGCGCAACACATTTTCTTTGCATTTAATATGCATTCTGCCTTCACCTCTCACTAGCAGGTTACAGTTTCACTTCTCGTTTTTTCTCCCCAATTAGACAGGATGTGTATTTCTGGCTTGGTGCATGCGTCTGTATATGTCCCACAAAGTATATATGCTGTATGCAGGGCTGTACGTTAACATTTTTTGTACATAGCACTGGTGCTACAGAGGTTGAACGTTTTGTAGCACAGCCCACAAAATTGTAGCACATGTATAAAACGTCTGTTACCATGTCTGAAAAGAGAGATGGTGGTCCAGTGGGTTAAACCATGGAACTGATATGCAGTTCCATGGTATATGCTTATATATATATAATATGGGTTTACTGTATGTGCGTCGCATGAAGTTCATTTGTTGCCCTGATTGCACGCATATGTGCGAATCCACTAGTATCCAAGGTAAATCATCAACACTGTCATCACTTGCGTGTTTTGTTGAACTAAATACATTGTAATACGCTAAAACACATATGCAGGTTACGTTTTTTCCTGAACAAATGTGCACCCGAGTCCGTTTCACGTGAATCGCGGCACAGTTCGAGTGCCACCTCCTTCAGAGT
The DNA here is from genome assembly GCA_023566225.1 of Romanogobio albipinnatus. NCBI lineage: Eukaryota > Metazoa > Chordata > Actinopteri > Cypriniformes > Gobionidae > Romanogobio > Romanogobio albipinnatus. The sequence goes on along the minus strand of CM042243.1, from coordinate 5,344,572 downwards.
CTCGGGTACCCCGGTGCGCACCGAGCCCGCGATTGACAGCTTTTATTTGCAATTTTTCATGCAAACCGTGCCGCTTTTCGAACTAAAATGCCAATGACTCCATCTCACAGTGCATGCAGAGATGGAGCAGCATTTATTGCGAACCGATCGATCCGCCCTGAACAGTGCTGCACTTCATCTGCACATATATTTATTTATTTAAAAATTGAAGCGATTTTCATAATTTCAAAGACAAATCTCGATTTTGGTTTAATTTCAGTCAATCGTGCAGCCCTAGATTAACCTCACACGAGCACAAAACAAATTCTCCCTTCACTCAAACAAGCTCTGTCTCGCATGCTAAACTGTATCGCACGCGTGCTACTGGGGTAAATATATACATCGCACAGACAGATTTTTTTTGTAGCACACTGTACAGCCCTGGCTGTATGTGTGTTACATTTATTTTACCTGCTTAACAAACAGCGCTAATGTTCCTCTGGGATCAGAAGATCGTCAACCGTATTTGTCAAAAATTCCGATTCACATTCAAAACCTTTCTGACCAATTATTTATTTGACAAGTTTCATAAGTCTTTTGTAGGGCTGTGCGATGTGCAATGCCTTGTTAAATTATGCGATATTCGATATGCAATACAATATTGCTTTAAGTGTGTAAAATCTATTTAAATTATATATTTAAAAAAAAATTAAAAACAGGGAATGATACCATTTGTGTTTCACATTCTTTCTGGGAAAAGAAAGCGTCGCTACAACTTCTGAAAGTGACCAGCAGTGTTTTAGCAAAAATTAATGTCGCAAATCTGACAATATAATTTTAAAATCAATGTTAACAAACAAAAAATGTAATGGCAATATTTAAATACTAGAGGTGTAACGGTACACAAAACTGACGGTTCGGTACATACCTCGGTTTTGAAGTCTCGGTACGGGTTCGGTACAGCAGTTTTACAAAATTGCTTTTTATTTATTTTTATTAAACAGTGGTTTACTGAGAAAAAAAAAAGTATCTGTCCTTAAATGAATTAAATTATAACAAAGTTTATTGGAGATATTGCTGTAAACTATATAGGGAGCCCTTACTTGCACATTAATATTAAAGGTTAACAACAAAGCCCAAACTATTAGCCTAAATTCAGTTGCTATTTATTTTTAGGTATAATAATCAACACTCAAATAACACATTGAATGCCAACATGTAAACTTCACATAAGGCCGTTTTTGCAATAACTTCTAAATCTAATTATAAAAGTTTTCTCCAATTCGTTGTTGAAATATAATCATTTATACACAGTGACTGTCATTTTCATGACAGATTTATTTAAACATACATGAATTAATCAAGACATCACTAACAGGCTAAGTAGAATATAATTAATATAACGGCTAATATAGAGCTTATTTAGTGAAAGAGTTGTGAATGACTGCCTGGGGTAAATGTGATGCAACATGACATTGTTTAGTTTACACGCAGTTATATTGAGGTCTTTCCGCCGTTGAAACGCTGATGGAGCGATTACACCACATATGATGCGTGACAATAAGTTGTAATGTATCCTCAGCATACCTTCAGATGTTCATTCATGTTTATTCTTTAGCAGGGGCGTAGCTAAGGGGTGGCCATGGGTGGCCAGTGCCACCCCTGTTTGAAGCTTGGCCACCCCTCTGGCCACCCCTGTTGTGCAAGCTGAAAAGCTCTTGCCAATGACTAAGAGTTGACGTTAAAATCGCCGCTCTCACACAAACAGTCTGCGCAAAGTGCGCTATTCTGAACAGCTTCCCCCCAAAACCAGTTCGACGGTAACTTTGCCCTGCAGCGGATTCTTACGATTTTATTGGTCACGACAATCACAGTACTGACCAAACACTGATTCCTAAACCACCTGTCACTAGTACCTTAACCAATGAAATTAGCTGCAGGGCGGGGTTTCTGGTGAAGGGGTTCGCTTGCGCACTGTCTGAGGTGTCTCTGTGTGACGGTATAAGCGAGCGGTAATATTTCAAGTTCAGCACAAGCCGAGTGAGCAACGCCTTACGCAAGAGGATACGGTGATGACAGAAGAATGGCGTTATCTTTCTCCTTGAAGAAAGGGCAGCTATCCCCCCACCTCTCTGTTAACTCTTTAGAAGCTTTGGCTAAAAAAGCTTTTCCTAGTGTAGTTTCAAAGATCCGCTGTGTATCAGCGATGTTAAAGTTGAGGTACTGCGAATGTTTCCTTAGCAGAAGCACGTTAGGGTATGCATCGTCGTTAGTCGGGACTCAGTGGGACTGCTGCATGAATGGATATTGATTTGGGAAACGCAAGTAAAAAAAACAGTTATCAGTTTAAACTAAAGGTTTTGGACTCGATATAGTGTTCCTTACAACTTAACAAAGATCCAGCGATCCATGGATATTGACATGCAGCCAGGAATCATGTTTTCCTGACATTTATATGAGCCTGATTTCGATACATAAATATTGTCATGAATGGAAAATAAAAGTTTTATTCAAATTCTGAATTTATCATATATATCATATATCAGATATGTTATATCGCCTAGATAGTGTGCAAAGAGCATTCCCTTTATAATCACTAAAAGCTGTCAGTCATTCAATGAACGTGATCTCAAGTTCTGTTATATTAATCAATTAATTTCTTACATGTCTACACTTGGAGTGTAGACCTTATTCAGAGCAGAGCCATGACAGGCTTGAACATCTGGAAAATGGAAAATTGGAAAATTTCCAGGTTTGAAAGTGAGGCTATGAGGGTAAGACGTACCATTTCAATGGCATCCGCTGTAAAAGGCTGTATAAAGCTCCTAAATCACTTATCATTTTCCACAGCTTTTTTGTCTACTGAAACATCTTTGAAATATATTTTTTCAGTGTTTTATAAGCAGAACAATCCAAAAATACATTAAATAACAGTACAACCCACTGAAGAGATGTATGTCTATCCCCACAGCCTCACTTTCATACTAATTTCTTTCATAAAGAAGGCGCTGCTGTGAATAAGGTCTATTAGGTCTATTAGTGCATGTACAGACCTCGTCGCTGGACAAAAACTCAGGTGGTGAGTGGATTCTAACTTCAACACCTGTGATTGGCCATTGCGTTTTAGAAATCAACAAACATGTCTGTGACTGTGATTGGCTTCATTACTCACCAAAGCGAATACCCAGATGCGCATACTCTCTATTAATCATATAAATTAGCTAATGTTAGCTAAAGTTACTGCAAATGTTAGCAAGTTAATTAAAAAAAGGTACCACAAACATTACATATACACTTACATTATGACTGTCACTGTTGTATAAGTAGCTGTTTATATTAATAATAATACAATCGTTTCTTTGTCTGTTTGTCTGAACTGTAGAGAGCATGAAAAGGAAAGCAAAGGAAGATAGGGGGATACATTCCTTTTTTACAAAAAGGACTAGTACCATCAGAATTGAAAATGACAAAGAGGCAGGGGGAAATACTGATACAGAGAGGACAGTAGCAGTGGAAATGTCTGGTGCTAAGAGAGGCGATGAGGAAGCAGAGATTCAGTAACTTTTCTCTTTTTGTAATGATACTTTATCTGTTTTCTTAGGGCAACATTTTGTTTGGCAAAGGACAAAGCATTAAGCATAAAAAGTTTGAGAATTTTGTTCATGTGTGAACGACTTGTTAATTTTGTTTAGGATTTTTTTTCTGACTTTAAGCTTTATGTCTTTTTCCCTAAAATTATCAACATACAGTACATATTTGACTTATTTTGTATGACATTGTAAATAAAATTATAATTTTTAATTATTTTTGTTCGTTTGTGATCTATATTTTCTGTAGAATTTGCTTTGGTACAGCATGTCATAGTCAGTAGTAATTTTTTTGGCCACCCCAATAAAATCACTGGGTCTTACCTGGCCACCCCTGAAAAAATGTTCTGGCTACGCCCCTGTTCTTTAGGAAGAGATGATCGATCGCGTTCACACGCGTCGTGCGGCCACTTGAACTGTGATCAGTCACGCCACATTAAAGAGCGTCAAAACGGCATTCATCGTTTGAATTTCGTGATAAAATGGACTGAATACTTAATATGTTCGTGTGGGAACTCGGATTGAAGTGTGTTCCGCACTTAAACAAGCCGACTGTTCGCTGTTAAAGATTACATTCGGAAACCGTGACGCGTTCACCGAACCGAAAGCCCTGTACCAAAATGGTTCGGTACGAATACGTGTACCGTTACACCCCTATTAAATACCAAAAACTCTGCTTGACAATTCGAGCGTGTAACAAGGCACAAAACAGAACTGAAGGGATCACACACACTTTCAGAGAGGCGGCTTGTGTGCATGTTTCGGTGTGTGTGTCAGACGGCGCAAGACTGCATGGAGTTGTTTTCGCAAGTTATTGCATTTAATAACACTTTTTAATGTCAAGCAAGTCACATAAGTAACAGTCGTGTGCCCAGGCTATTCTCGGCTATATGCGTCGACCTAAAACTTCACAATGTTGAAGTAGCTTATTAAAATAAATCGGATATTGCATGCCATTGCGATATGAATATAATATTTCGATATATTTGATTATGTTGTGCAGCCCTAGTCTTTTTGTTCAACTGTTCATTCTGTCTAAGCAATCAAATGATCTCTCTTCCCTTCGAGGAGATCCTCTCCCGGTTGGAGTCCATGCTTCTTCCTGCTCCTCTTCCTCTTCTTTTCCTTTTTGGTCGTTTTGTCATAGTAAATCATCCATAAAAACTTTTAGTTCACCTGATTCATTTAGGATTTCATTTGGTTCACTTAGAATTTGTGCTTGGGTTTATTAGGAGAGTACATTTCAACTGTTGGATCAGATCCGACACTGTGCAAATCATTTCACTCCAGACTGCTTTGTGAACGCGGAACAATACAAGGAAGGTTTTGCTAAAAAGTTGTTACTCAAGGATGGATCAGTACCAACTTTTCGTGATCCAGTTTATAGTCTCCGGAGTGATACTGGTCACTGCAGTAATGAAAGGGAGAGCATGCACTTTATTACAGTTCATCAGAGTTGTTTTACAGATATAAAGTTTCCCAGTTTATTCAGCACCCCCTGAAAAGGTCTGTATATATTTGTTTCCTGTTAGTTGTAACGAGTGTTTTTGTGTAATTTGCTGTGTATGAGGATGATAATGCAGAGAGAGAGAGAGTTTATGGATTAGACTTTAATGCACACTTCTTGTACTGTCTTATCCAGCTCTTACAGTGATTTTCTGGAGTGAAAACAGACACTTCATCTTTTGTGTGATGTACAATAAACTTCATAAAACTCATCAGTAAAGTTTTGCCATCATTCGGACGGGGTCCGCTACAACAGGCTTGTACAAATAGTGGATAAAAGCAAGACAACATAAGTTATAACCGTAATTAAACTACACTATACCTGTTCTATCTCCATGCAGCATTTATTCTCTGACTCTGTAGGCATCATTGTCCAACTGAACACCGCTATTGAGAGTTTCTGACATTTTCAGTACGTGAGATTGTCCTGACCCCGGAGCACAAGCTCTTGAAGCTCTGCCCTCTTCTTGAAATGGGGCCGGGAGCAGCAGCTCATTTGCATTTAAAGGGACACACACAAAAACAGCATGTTTTTGCTCAGCCTCAAAAAGTGGCGATTTTAACTTGCTATAAAATTATCTGTGGGGTATTTTGAGCTAAACTTCACGTACACACTCTGGGGACATTAGACTTATTTTACATCTTGTAAAAAGGGGGCATAATAGGTGCCCTTTAAATCAATTTATTTACATTTTTCCCCTCACACAAATCTCTGGGAAACTCGGATGTAGTGGACCAAACAAACATGATGTATTTCTTGGTAGAAACTGAATTATAATTTGATTTAAAATAAAAAGTTTATTATATAAATTATATTTATTTAATTCAACTGTTCTGCAGGATGCCGTTTATTTATTTGCTTTTTTCATGCATAGGATTGTGGGATATCATACAGTAGGATCCAAAAGAGTCCAAAAGTCTTGTGCATTGTTAAATAAATATTTACAATTCTGCACTCGGTATTTCTATTTGAATACATTTAAATATTTGATATAGTTTGTAATGATTTATTTTAATGTCAGAGTTTTCCCCCTGAAACTTTATTAACAGTTTAAATAGAAACGTAGTTCTCAGACGTTTGCACCTCATTGTATATAAAACATTATATTGTTATTTTAGTATTATTTAGTATATATATAATGGTATTCGTTTCTATTTTGAATTAGCTTTTTTATATTTTCATTATTATTTTTATATATTTTTTGTTAGGTTTTTAGTAATTGTGCTTTTTCTGTCAATTTTAGAAATATTTAAAAAAGAAATATATATTTAACTTTGTTTTAATTTTAGTAATTTTAGTACTTTATTACCCGTAACTTCTCTCAGTTTGTAGTCAAGGCAACATTTCAAAGTTTTGCATCTAATATTTTTATTTATTTCAGCTTTATGTCAATTACAGAAAAAAATTTTTGTTTAAGTTTTAGATAACAATAGCAAACCTGTAAACTAAAGTGACTGCTTGGTTTTCAGCATGCTTGTCTTTGTTTGCACAGGATGTGTTCATGGCGGAGGATGAACAGACCGATGTGTTTTGTGATGTTCTTCTCTGAGATGACTCTGTGGCCTGAGGTCACAGCATAACGTTATGAGACCCATCTTTGGAAAAATCAATCCCGGCACTAATCAGTGTGTTTTGTGGTGCTGAAATAAAGCTGGTGAAGTGGCAATTTATTAGAGCTGAGCGTGTGATAGTTGTGGGGCTCAGCTGGGATAAACCTACAGCGGGTCAGGTGAGGTCGGGCTCCTTGAGTAACATGGCAAACACACAGATAGGGATGATCTGTCGCCCAGACCTGTCCATCTGAAGCCCTGTGGTGTGAAGGGGTCGCACGCAGAGTCGTGACATCCTCTGGTCCGTTCAACTTTTCTTTTCTTTTTTTCAATGGGGAAGAAGTTTTGAATTCGGAAAGATACAGTATGTCTCATAGTGCAGTGAACCCTTATCTGAAAAGATCATGGACAATGTATGAGTGTTTTCAGACATTTTAATAGTGTCTGTGATTTTAATCTTCAGTAGCAGAAAGAGTGTTACAGTTGGAAAGTTTGATTCATTTACACAAATCAATTCAAACTCATGATTTATTTATTACTCATTGTTGACAGAAGTCTCAAGAGTTTCTTTTTTATATTAAATGTATTATATTGTATTTATGAATTATATTTTATATTATATGTGTTGTATTAGGCTATATATGTTACATACTATTGCATTATTTATTATATTTCATAACTGAATTATATTATTGTCCCCCTTTTTCCGATCAGAGGAACCCTAATTTCAATTAAATATTTAAAAGGTTACTTCAGCGATTTAGCATTAAGCTTTGTATCAGTAGAAACCTGGTAGTATATTCATATTATGGTAATTTCCCCCATCATATCCCCCTGAGACGAGAGAATTAGGCATTTTATTTCTGGAAAAAATCCTCAGATGATGCAAATATCATAATTTTGCGTCATCTGAGGATTTTTTGGCCAGAGACTAGATACTACAGGAGCTAGTTCTGCATGTTATCAACCCGCCCACAGGGGTGGGATCTCACTCACAGAATGTAAATGCGCACGGCCGCTCGGCTCGGGCATTAATAACGGAGCGGTGCAGAGCAAAGTGAGTGTTTCAACTTTTCAGTGAATTCCTATGAAAGTCCATATGCGATCTGAAAACACGCCAGACTGGACATGCGCTGTGAATGACAGCCACGCTTACCTCAGCTCTTCCCTCTCATGATGAATGAAATCTGACTCCTGCTGCATTTCTGTCATGACTTTCGTTCGGCTCACTCGCACGTTATTGAAAAGACACGTTCAGTTTTTAATTGTAGTGTCTATTCTCTAACTGAACGAAATTATTTTATTACTATGAATATCAAAACAACGTTGGGGGCGGTGCCACGGTGGGCAAGTGATAACCAATAGCCGTGGCTTTGGGAGTGGCCTCGTAGAGCAGCGAAGCAAGTGCATCCTGGGAGTTGTTGTCTTTTATCTACATGAGACAAATACATTTTATGTCTTTTCTCAGTCTAGAAGGCACCAAATTCAAAAATAATTTCACTTTTCTACTGCATAAATGACGCAGTTTAAATACACATTCATCTTCCCAGCACTAAAGTACCCCTTTAATGTAAGAAGTAAATTTATATTAAAAATGTGTTCAAAAATAATCAAGGAATGTTTTCCACACAGTTTGAAGTTTAATCATTTTGATTTGTATAATAGTTCCTCTAATTAGGGAAAAAACATTTCAGAGCAAATTAATAAAAATGAAGATATAGATTTTCATCAAAAGACCAAAAATATATATTTAAATTTTTTTTATATAGTACACTATTGCTATACTCATAGAAAAAAAGAGTTCTATAGAACCTTAAAGGGTTAGTTTACCCAAAAATGAAAATTATGTCATTAAAGACTCACCCTCATGTCGTTCCACACCTGTAAGATCTCCGTTCATCTTCAGAACACAGTTTAAGATCTTTTAGATTTAGTCTGAGAGCTTTCTGTCCCTCCATTGAAAATGTATGTACAGTATACTGTCCATGTCCAGAAAGGTTATAAAAACATCATCAAAGTAGTCCATGTGACGTCAGTGGGTTAGTTAGAATTTTTTGAAGCATCGAAAATACATTTTGGTCCAAAAATAACAAAAACTATGCATTGTCTTCTCTTCCGGGTCTGTTGTCAATTCCGCAGTGTAAGGCGCTGCTGACGTGTTATCTGGTGACAGATGTAAAAGTTGTAGTTTTTGTTATTTTTGGACCAAAATGTATTTTCGATGCTTCAAAAAATTCTAACTAACCCACTGACGTCACATGGACTACTTTGATTATGTTTTTATTACCTTTCTGGACATGGACAGTATACCGTACATACATTTTCAATGGAGGGACAGAAAGCTCTCGGACTAAATCTAAAATATCTTAAACTGTGTTCTGAAGATGAACGGAGATCTTACAGGTGTGGAACGACATGAGGGTGAGTCTTTAATGACATAATTTTAATTTTTGGGTGAACTAACCCTTTAAAGGGTTCCCATCATGGAATCATTTTATGGATTTAGTTTCTAATTCTTAATTTTAATCAAATTTTAAGAATTAAACCGCTTGTAAACATACTTGAAAAAATGTAAATACCCTGTTAAGCATGAAAGTATGCAATCATTTGAGACTCATAGAGAACCTTTACAATTGGGTCAAGAACCTGTGATTCTATAAAGAACCCCATTAACTTATTTTAGTGCGTTTCCCAGTGCAATGAACTCTTATCTGAAAAGATCATGGGATATTTGATACGAGCTACTGCAGGAACCGATTTAAGCAGCATTGAGTACAATAGAATGAAGTAGCTTCAACCTCTTGTTTTCTTTCCTCTGTAAAATTGACTCTGGAATCTGCCGGAAAATTCTGCCGCTTTAGGGATGTGTGTCTAAAATGGCTCCAGTAATATCCGCTCTCGTCTTCGGAGCTGCATAAACGGCACTTAGTTGAATGAGAGTGTTGCCAGCGGCGGCCTGCAGTGCTGAGAAGGCGAATATCCCTTCCGTCAGCTCTTCCCGCCGCTCGTAGAGGTGACGCCAAGGTGAAGGCAGACTTGCAGAATGGTTGGAAATCATTGATATTCTGACTCGCAGGCTGCAAATGGCCCGGTGGCAGATGGAGTCTTTGTCAGTGAAGAAAAATGGCAGCGAGGGAGCAACGCCGCAGTTTCTCCCCCCGTCGGCCCTCGCTGGCGGGCGAGAGAGTAGGGATGACCTTCCTCGCTCAGGGGGATCCAGCACGACTGCTTTGATCAATTAACAGTCTCTCTTTGTTTACATGGCAAGTGGAAAAGGATCAAAATGTGCATTGTTAGGACAGCCAGTGAATTTAGTCTGTAGTGAAAGCAGATTTAATACAAGGAGAAACATTTAATGGACAAATATTTGATTCAGCTGGTTGTCTTTTTGTTTTGTTTTTTGGTTTGTGAAAAATGTCATTTTAACAGCGTCTCTGATTTAAACCTCAGTGGCAAAAACCGCATTAGAATTTATTAATTTGCACAAATCTGTTTGTATTGTCAGTTTCAGCAAAAAAAGTGTCCTTTTTGTATTAAAATGTTTTAGTAAAAATAGTTCAATACTATTGTATTATAACTTAAAATTATTTTTTAGCTTGATAGTGAATTTTTCGGTAACCGTTTCTATGAAGCCTGTGTTTATAATGCATTATAATTAGTGGTGGGCCGTTATCGGGCGTTAACGTGAGACTCTTATCGGGCGATAAAAAAAATATCGCCGTTAATCTATTCTCAAAGTTGGGTTGGGAAGCTATGATGACTTTCACCTTGATAGTTTAGCGCGGATGTACACCTAGCACTGTAGGGGGCGTGAGAACGAGTCTTCAAACCTGTGTGTATGCCTACTAGTGTTGTCAAAAATATCCATATTTCGCTATGTATCGATACTGAAATATCTGAAACGATACAATACTCATTTTCTACAGTATCGATATGACAGAGTGTTAGTATTGGTGTGACCGGTCTGAATTTCGCGCGGGGTTGCACATAACGTTAATTCTACTAATTCCCGCAGATTTCGCGCCCGCATCTGAAGCGCACACACATACCGTAATAAAGCCCTCTGACATACAAGTGCAAAAATGAGCTCCTTTTTCCAGCTTATTAATGGTCAAATACACTCAAAAATGTCTCAATGCCCATCTTGGTGAGTTTTAACGTAAACACAGTCGTAACCAGCTCACAGAAACAGTGTTTGGATATGCGTGCGTCAGGTCTTAAAGGGACAGAAGTTATTTATTATTCAAACTACAAAAAGACAAACGATCACTTATGAGCACACATATTCTGAATGCCTTCGGCAGAATTCAAATGAGCCATTTTAATCTAGATTCATCTAGATTAATTCCAAGATTACAGTGAGATTAATCTATGTTAAAAAAAATTAATCTATGCCCACCACTAATTATAATAAATGCATAAATGCCTTATAATATGTTGTACCATCTGATAATCCTAACAACAGTTACAATACATTATAATGCTTACCTATTTGTGGTTATACAATGCCTTATAACACCAGATGAAGCCTGCATATATAATGCATCATAAGGGTTTTCTTAACGCATTATAATGCCTTATTAACAACCTTATAATGTTGTATCTCATGAATAATCGTAACAACGGTAACAATACTTACCTATTTGTGGTTATAACTATTAAGAGTATGATTTATAACACACAATGAACATCTTTTTATACACTTAAGTTATAATGGCTTATACATTTCATATATTTTCATATTTTGACATTATTTACTTAAGATCTGCACCGTATCATACTACATCTTACGAGTGGACTTAAAGATAGTCTTCTTTTAAACATCGAAAAAGCTTCATAATGTGGTCATAATATTTATGAGTGGTATTTGTCTGCTTTAAGCAAAGTAACAAAAGTCATGATATGAAGTGGTTATAACACATTTCCTTTAAGGTAAAATCAAAGTTGTGTGGAAACATACAAAAGAACATTACATTGCAAATCATATTACAATTATTCATGAGATGATGCAACACATTATAAGGTTGTTTATCCCAATGCGTTAAAAATATCCTTATGATGCATTATAAATGCAGGCTTCATCTGGTGTTATAAAGCATTGTACTCTTAAAAGTTATAACCACAAATAGGCAATTATTATAATGTATTGTAACTATTGTTATGATTATTAGACAGTACAACATATTATAAGGCATTTATTCAAGGCATAATACATTAAGAATACCCTTAATAATGCATTATAAATACAGGCTTCATAATGATGCCACCAATTTTTCTTTATACTGAAGTTTTGTATGTTTAATCAAAAGTAAAATATGTTAAAATAATTAAGTCATGATTTCCGCCATGTTGGGGGGCATTTCAGAGCAAATTCACAAATATGAAGATGTAGAATATCATCCAAAAAAACTCAAATATAGATTTTATTTTAAAGCCATATGCTAAATTGCTATTTTTATTGTATGAGAGTAAAGCGATGTAATATTGCTCTTTATACATCAAATGCGACAGAATTACATTACGAACCAGGTTGCTCTCATTAAAGCCGTGTTAATCTTTAACTCACAATTACCTGCACAAATACGCCTTAAATGCTTGCATGAAAGACCGTACAAGTACAAAATATATTTTGAAAAGAAAAAGAGAGAATTGTTTGCATCTCTTGTTTATCCTGTCTTGTTTAATAATTAGCATAATTAATGGGACTAAACTATCCCGATCATTAAACAAGATTTTTAATGGATTACATTTAATGATTTAAAGGCTCTTTTTATGGAGTGAAGTAATTACCCAGCATTCACTGTTCAAACACGGTGCACGTTTTCTGCTGCTGGGTGAAAGGGATGATTAAGACTGTTGCGCATTTGAATGTAATTGTTTTTGCAGTGAAATTCTCATTTCTAGGAAGTTGTTCAGGAACAGGGGAGGTTACATGGTTGTTATCATACAAATATGAGTTCTAATTCCTCTGACATCCGCATCCCATGTTCAGAATGGAAAATCGATGAATAGAAGCAGGCGTGCGGAGTGGTGAATAACATCTCGAATGTAATTCTCTGGTGTAATGTGCATGTATTGCAGGTTGATGGCTGATTTTCATTAGCGGCCTCATTGACATGCACGCTGTGTCTTCCTGCACCAGAATGCACATTGGGAGTCGTACTGGGTCTTGTCATTGTTTGAATATTGAGTGCTATTTGTTTTTTTCCCTCATGAAAATACGCTCCTAAATGTGCACGGGTTGAAGTATATTTATGATTGGATTAATTAAATGCATTTTTTTAACATTGTGGATGCTGGATTCATAGATTCAAGCGTCACTAAGAATGCTCCTGTTTTCCCAGATGCACGAGTGTGAGGCCACAGGTGACAACAGAGCTGCATTATATTTAGCACAAAATAGCCATCCAATCAGATCGCATCCTTCTGAATAAATCACTTCAGACTGGAATTGGTGATAGATGCCCTGGGAATTTTCTCTCATGGTTGTGTTATAGGAAAATGTCTTATTACTGTCAGCTCTGAGAATCAGTTTTCAGAATGTCTTTTTTTCCTGTTGATTTTACATCGAGCAATAGATGAGCTGATGCTTTTCGTAATTTGCTTTTAAAGGGCTGTATTTTTTAACTGTGCAATGCATCTTAACGCTTGCAGTCATTTGCGTTAAAGTGGCACTATAATGTGATGAATCCTTCACGGTGTAACAAGCACGCAGCGCTCTCTGCTCTTTAGAGATGAATGAGTGTTGGCCAAGGGCAGTGCCAGCGCGTTTGATGGTGTTGATGATTTATGATTACTTTAACAAGGCAATTTGTTCCTTAGCATTTAAACTGCAGTGGTGCATGCTTTACTGGAATACATCGTTGAGCTGTTGACAGAAGATGAGGTTTGTGAAGTAGATACAAGCGTTGCAATGGGTGGATTACAGTTTGCGCTGTTCTGCCCTTCTAAATTATGTTAGGACAAAGTTGTTCAGTGACAAAAATAAAATAAAAATGCGTACGCCGTAAAAATGATTGTAATCGTAATGTAAAAGACTAAAATGCAACGATAAAAATCTGTGACAATTCATGTCATGTTTTCGGAAGTGAAAGAACGTCATCTTATAATTTACTGTAAATACTTTTTTTTCCCCTTTTTTTTCTTTATACACTGATATATTAGTGCTGTCAAAGTTAGTGTGTTAATGTATGCGATTAATTTAAGTTTAACATGTTAAAAATATTTAATGCAATTAACGCAGCATCTGTTTTTTTTTTTATCTGTCATTCTTTGGCTAGCATTACATTTATATGATCACGCTCTTATTCATGCAAATGCTTTAAAACCATTCAAGCGCAACGATAAAAATCTGGGACAATTCATGTCATTTAACTGTAAAATACTGTTTTCGGAAGTGAAAGAATGTCATCTAATGTACTGTAAAAATCCTTTTTTATTTTCTTTTTTTACTTTATACACCAATATATTATCGGTATAATATACCGATATAATATTTTGTTAAAGGGTTAGTTCACCCAAAAATGAAAATTATGCCATCAATTACTCACCCTCATGTCGTTCGACACCTGTAAGACCTCCGTTCATCTTCGGAACACAAATGAAGATATTTTAGTTGAAAGCTGGTGGCTGAGAAAGGCCTCAGCAAGCCCTCCATAGGGATTCAGTACATTTACACTCACAAGACCCATAAAAGGCACTAAACACGTCATTACAAAGTCCATCTCACTACAGTGGCTCTACAATAATTTTACAAAGCGACGACAATAGTTTTTGTGCGCAAAAAAAATCAAAATAACGACTTTATTCAACACGAACTTTGGCCTCTGCCGTGAACTCATGAAGCACCACGACGCATGCGCGAGAATATTACGCAGATCCGGCGTTCGGACACATGACCCAGAAGCGAGGAGGAGATGTGTTTACAAGCAGAGGAAGACGCGCCGTATCTAAGCTGTTGAATTCTACATTGATCGTGCTTTAGGTCTCGGCGCAGTGCTCAAAATGGGACTAAAGTGTGCATTTCATGGATTCCTGAACACCGGCGCTACGTCATATTCTCGCGCATGCGTCATGGTGCTTCATGAGTTCACGGCAGAGGCCAAAATTCGTGTTGAATAAAGTCGTTATTTTGATTTTTTTTTTCGCACAAAAACTATTGCCGTCGCTTTGTAAAATTATTGTAGAGCCACTGTAGTGAGATGGACTTTGTAATGACGTGTTTAGTGCCTTTTATGGGTCTTGTGAGTGTAAATGTACTGATTCCTTATGGAGGGCTTGCTGAGGCCTTTCTCAGCCATCAGCTTTCAACAAAAATATCTTCATTTGTGTTCCGAAGATGAACGGAGGTCTTACAGGTGTCGAACGACATGAGGGTGAGTAATTAATGACATAATTTTCATTTTTGGGTGAACTAACCCTTTAACAACAGTATGAACATGTGCATCCGTTTAGCTGTCAGTAAAGAGAGTGACGTCACTCCATTAACAACAAGTTGTTCAGTTCATGTAAACTCCGAGTCTCTGTCTGAATCTTTCATGTGTGAATGTGTCACTCCTGTGAATAACTGAAGTGAATGAGATGAACCCCTCAGAAGAGGAGTGACAGCCGTATTGAACTGCAGCTGCTGTGGTTTCGTGCCTTCCACAGGAGATGGGATGAGGTTAAACTTGATTTACTTTGAACATCTGTCTGAAGCAGGTGTGAGGGAGTTGAACATTGAGCTTCACTGTATTTCTACTACCAGGGGAGCTTTAAACCAGATGAAAAAATAAATACAAGGATTTCACAGGGTTCACTGCTTGGCACTTATGATATGTAATACTTACTGAATAAGTAGGAAGCGATATTTAGGGCCTGAACATGTATTGCTTGTTTTTAATTGGCTTTACACCCACCACAAATGTTTTCTTTTTTTCCATTAGTCAGTAAAACAACACATCATGTTTTCCTTGTTTTTAATGTAATCTGGGTTTCATTTTCTTTGACCTTGTGTGAATTGTTTTTGTTTTTTTTGATGGTTTTTGATAATGAGGGCGTCACACAAGCTATCCATATTCATATATTCTCTCCTAGAAATGGATGATTTTTTTTTTTTTTTGCATTATTTATTTCCTTGCTGTTAGAAGAGCCCAGCACAGAACTAAATGATAAAGCGGTATTAGATTATTGAGGCGATTATCCCTATAATCATGCTTTGGTGAGGTATTGTCTTGCTCCAGTCAAAGCCCAAATTACTGTCTGAAATGTGCTAATAACTAGCACCGCCATTATTTCATTGTCATGGGAGGGTGCTTTATTTTCTGTGGTTTATTGTTGCAATAAACAAATTAATTTTCCAATTGGTGGCATTATAAAACAGAGCCTCTGTTATTGTTAAAGGAATAGTTCACCCAAAAATAAATAATCTGTCATTATTCACTCGCCCTCATGAAGATCCAGACCTGTATGCTGTTATTTTCCCAGTGGATAACAAAAGGAGAAATTTCATGCAAGCAACAGCAGTTCATAATAATGACATTAGTCATGCTACAAAACAAAAAAATAGCCAAAAACCCAGAAGTCCATATGACTTATGCACAATATTTCAAGTCTTCTGATAAAATGCCAAATGGCATTATATGTTTGCATGCGTCATATCCAAACGATACATGTCAGTAGATTGGTGTGAGAAATTATAGTTCACAAGTCAATGGATTAACATACTGACTGACTGACTGACGTTGTATGTAAGAGCTGCTTGAAAATTTTTCGCACTTTTTACTTTCATGTTCTATGGAAAATGTCCTTTGTCTTTCCAAACCTGTATGCTGCTGAGTGAATAATGACACAATCTTTTTTTCTTTAAAGTGCCCCATTATGCTATTTTAAAGGCTCCTAATTTTGTTTTGCCGTCTCCTACAACAGGTTTACATGCATCGAAGGTCAAAAAACACATAATAATCATAATATACATTGCACATCACCACAGTGTTCAATGATTCTCAAACGACTCGACGGATGAATCAGTCTCTCTAAATCCCTCCTTTCCACGATCCTACTCTGCTCTGATTGGCCAGACGGTCCAGTCTGTTGTGATTGGTCTACTCTGCTCGGCCAGTTGACCCAGTCTGTTGTGATTGGTCTACTCTGCTCGGCCAGATGACCCAGTCTGTTGTGATTGGTCTAACTGAACTCCAGCTTCGAAGGCTTCCTAAAGCTCAGCGATTGCACACACTATAAAGACAGTAACAATGACGTCAATTTGATCAGTCCGAGCGCGAGTCCGATGATGAAACATTGGAAGAACTAGTTATTCAACCCGAACCTCCATCGCAAGGACGACTTGAGCAGGATGTTTCTCAGTAGCCGCGTTTCCATTACCCTTCAAATTGCGCAAATTGAAATTGCGCATTGAAAATACGCCCAATGGAAACGCGTCAATTTCGCAAAAACTCCCATATATCGCAAAAAGGTTTTTACGCTCGCATGAGGTGGCTTTTCAGGCAATTCGAAAAAGGAAATTTTCGCAAAACTGCAATAGAAACAGTTTTTTCGCATTTACAGGTCAGCTGGTATGGTCATGCATTGCCCCCACATAGGGCCTACATATAGGCCTATATATTTTTTTCCACTCAAGTATGTCTAATAATGAGATCTTATGTCGTTAAAACGACATATATTTTCTCCTAATAAGTGGCGTAACTTTATAATGACGGACTCGGTGCAACCACAAATATCATAACTATCTATAGGCCTACTGTAATTAAGACATATATTCAAGACATGTATTAAAACAGAAAGACGCTATAGTTTCAGCCTTACTCAAAGACTGAGGAAACAGGCCAGCACGTCAATCCTTTCCCGACGATCTTGGTTTGCTTCTTATTTATTAAATATACAGCCAAATAGTTGATTAAACATTGATCAAAATTAAAATACAATTTATACAAAACTTTTTAAATTAAGGCTTTCTAGAAAACACAATTTAATGAAATGCTCAATCCCCGGACATATGCGCATCTGATTATGTGCCTTACTCATGCTGCTCACTTTTCATAATCAACATATGAAATTAAAAGATTATAATATTTAGACATAGCCTAACTATACAGATAGGCTAAGTGCAAGACGTAATTATAAACAGTAAACTGTCTACTTTTATTTGTGTTCACTCAATAACAGCAAAGGCCGTGGACTCTGCACGGATTATTTTGCACTCCACTCCAAACGCTGTCTTCATTTCAAAAATATATTGTTTATTAAACGAAAAGTTTTTCATTTCAAAAGCATGTCTAAATTCAGTTTATATTTACAACAAACGAAATTTCGAGCCAAAATAACGAAGTGGTAAAAAAAAAACCTTTGAGTAAATTCAAACTTTTCGCTCGTCTCTGTATGTGGCAATGCGTCACAATAACCTGGCGTATGTAAAAGTCTCATTCTTTATAGATGATGGTATGTTTGGACAGAAGACGAGTTCTTTATTAAACTTATAAAAAACAATAGAATAAAAAATGCCACAATTTATCATAACACCTCATGTGTGCCGCTCAAGTATAATGTACTTTCCTTGCCATCAATGCTTGGATAACACACACGTCTCATTAATAATAACGGCGTGCGGTGGCTGGGATATACATAAACCTAACAACATAAGTCGCATGATTTATCACGAGAGGAAAAAAATGGTTTTGGTCGCATAACATCAGTTCATGGAAACGCCGTCATTTCGCAATATTTTTTTATCGACTTTTAGAAAATATCGCAAAAGTTTTGCGCAAATCTGTAATGGAAACGCGGCTAGTGATGCGCTACTCATGTTGAGGTTCATTATGAGATGTTGCAGCTGTAATTCCTCACCATCAGCATTAACAAGAGTACGTCCATCAACAAACCCGTGTGTGTATTTCTCATTTATTACGGTGCACATGCCAGAACTGTATCAATAACAGCGCATACGTTAGCCGAGCACTACGTGAATGACTGATGTAACAAACGTTTGCAAAACAACTCTCGCTCCATCCTTTATCTTAACTCAAAGTAGTAAGAACGACAATCTGCATTATTAGACCCAGTTTTAGGGAATAGCAGCTGATGAGCAGAAGTATTTCAGTAAGACAGTAATAACGTGAGTTAGCTGTAAACTTACACAATATAAAACACAAAACGACATATTTTGAACACCCGGCAGAAAATATATACCAATATATCAGTAATTATTAATACTTACAGGTTGTGATTCTGGTCCAAATACACTGAGTACTGACCCATCTTTCAAGAGCAAGTGTTTGAACGCTGAGATTTGAGAATAAAATTACGTGTGTGTTCGCGGCCAGACAATGTACAACATAGGCGGGCATTATGCAAATGTCTTTTCTAGTGATGTAGAACCGCAACACAGTGAGATTCGAAACACAAACGACTCGTTTAGGCGGTTCAGAGTCGATTCTTTTGGGAGACAATAACTTTATTTATCATGCACTTTCGACAACTTTGCAGAATGTTTACATTCACAAACAACTATATTACACGAAAAACCATAATATGGGCACTTTCAAAAGAAGTTTTGTGTTAGTTGCTCCTTGTTGGAAATCGGATTACTTTGACTTCATATCAGGTATCATTCCGGAGCCCTCATTTTCTATAAAGTACTATTTACAAACTGCTAAAGGCGGATTTGGGACAAACACGAAGCTTGGATGCTTGCATTATGAACAAACAAGACCTGAACCTCCCTTTCATTTTATGGCAACTGAATACAAATGATTTTCTCACCATATGTGTCATTTAAATTGAATTCCACTATGGATACAGAAAGAGAGCTGCTTTTTTTTTATACCTCTAGTCTAGTCTAATATGATCTGTCTGGTTTGCGACTGCATATTGTCTGTTTTCAATATTGAGCTTGAACTAATTCCAGTACCAATCAGGGACATGTTGAATCTTAACACCAATCATTTTGTTTGAGTATTTATTGGCATGAGGATGTGTCTGCATGAGTTTACATTTGCAGTAATTGCAGGCACGTGTACTATACACTCGAGCAGATTTTGTCAATTCTACACACCCTAAATTTAATTTTAATCATCTTGATGGGAGAAAAAGGGCCGTTTTAGGCTCGTTTTGTGCCTTACTCGAGGGAGATTGTACCGTTGTGGTTGTTTTTGAATGTGACGGTACTTTCATCAGAACTAATTTCCACAGATCAAGCTCTTATTCTTCTGGGATTTGAATCTGTTGCAGAGTGTAAATTAAAACCGTCTTCATGAGGTTCTGAGCGTCGCTTTTTATTGGCAACACAAAATCATTGCAATAAAGAAATTTAAGTCAAGGGTTTCACAAGATGCTAATTCTGAAGGGGATTCTGTTCCTGGACTTATTTATCTGCCTACATAATCAGCATTGACTCTGACTCTGAAAATGTGTGCTACGTGTTAGATTTGAGCATCACGGCATTAAAATTCGGTTGAATCTAATGACCAGGGCTGCATCATATCATGTCTCTTAACCCTGAATCGATTCAGAAGACATTTTTATTTAGCCTTTCATATTTTATCCTTTTTTTTACTATTATTAAATCCTTACTCAGCATGTTTGTCCTCCACACTTCAATGGAAGTATTAGTATAAACATGACCGTTCTCTTGCCGAACCGAGAGCTTTTCTTTATCACTGTTTCTCTCCTTCCTTGAGATTCACTCCAGTACTCACAATAACTCATTTCAGCAGTATTCCATGTCAAATGCTTATCCATTTTTCACACATCATCAGTGTCCTTGGATGAGAGCCAAGGCAGGAAATTCCTTCGGATTTACTCCATGCATGTACCTTTTTCCCTTATTTGCAAAATTACATTAAATTAAAAAATGCATTAATATAATACAAATAAATAGATATAAATAAGTGTGTAAATTCTGTTATTAATGTCATTTTGCACGTCCCTAATTTCTTTCTTTTTTTACAACTGCAATGGCTGATTGGTTGTAATGATGCTTCATAACATAAATGGTGAGAAATATATATAATAATCAAATCAAATTGCTGTCTTTTAACTCAGCTCAGACAATGCGAATGTCACACTCATATTTCCCTCCACAAATGTTGAGAGACCTTCATGTCATTCTGCTGTTCACCTTGATCTTGCCTTTTTTATTTCTGTCTCTGACAGTTCTACAGAAACAACACAGAAATTATGTTGACCCTCTTGCCCTCTCTATAAATAGCAGGCCTGCATTGTTTATTTGGTCATCACTGACATCTGAAGTGTTGTCCATCCAAACAGCCCGCTAATGTCCTTGTTCCTGAGGTGCTATTGTTTGTGAAGGAGAGGGCCAGGACTTTAAAATTGGCTTCACTTAAGTTATTATTAAATAAATAGACTGTATAAATACAGCGTGAGACTGTGCTATTCATAGCTGACTGCCAAGTTCTCATTCTGTAATTTGAATATTGTGCTTTGTCCAGTTAGGGCTGGGCGGTGCATCAAATATTAGCGATATTATCACTATATCTTTAAGAATGATATAAAATTAGGGAATTCACATTTCACTATCATTCATAAATCCTCTCCCGTGGCCTCATGGGATGGTAAAGTGTTCATTGTATACACACTTCTCGCTGCAAATAGTAGGTCATCCAGGGACCTATTGCCTACTCTTTTATGAGTACTGTGAGTTCGGACATGATTTGTCACATACTGTTTTTCGCTTACTATATAGTAGGGAAGTATGTTTTTTTTAGATGCAGCCTATGACTACTGATAGGTTGCTGCTTTCAAACGCTTCAATGCATATTTGTGTGAGCATGTTTGTAAACCATGTCGCATAGAAAAGCGATCACCAACAGAATTATTTTGTGCGTGGATTAAAGTAACAGATATCGGATACCAGTCATATCTAAAGTGAATGTAAACAGGCAGACAAAAAATTGAGTATGGTCAAAAGATCCGATCTGTGCATTAAGGCTTGTAAATGCAGCCTATGTCTTGATTATTCGTTTTTGTAACTTGGCTCTGATTTTGCTGTAAACAATTAGCAAAAAACTGAACTAGTTAAGATTTTGGATGGATGGATGGATGGATGGATGGTAGGTGGATAGACCGTTAGGTGGATGGATGGATGGATGGATGGATGGATGGATGGTAGGTAGAAGAACGTTAGGTGGATGGATGGATGGATGGATGGATGGATGGATGGATGGATGGTAGGTAGAAGAACGTTAGGTGGATGGATGGATGGTAGGTAGGTAGATAGATAGAACGATGGATGGATGGATGGTAGGTAGATAGAACGTTGGATGGATGGATGGATGGATGGATGGGCGGACAGTAGATAGGTAGAAAGTTGGATGGATGGATGGTAGGTAGAATGTTAGATAGAATAGATGGAGGGTAGGTAGATAGAACTTTGGATGGATGGATGGTAGGTTGAATGTTAGATGGATAGATGGTAGGTAGAATGTTAGATAGAATAATCGGATGGATGGATGGATGGATGGATGGATGGATGGATGGATGGATGGATGGTAGGTTGGTAGGTTGGTAGGTAGGTAGAATGTTAGATGGATGGTAGGTAGGTAGAATGTTAGATAGAATAATTGGATGGATGGATGGATGGATGGATGGATGGATGGTAGGTTGGTAGGTAGGTAGAATGTTAGATGGATGGATGGTAGCTAGAATGTTAGATGGATGGTAGGTAGATAGGATGGATGGATGGATGGATGGTAGGTAGATGGGTAGAATGTTAGGTAGATGGATGGATGGATGGATGGATGGTAGGTAGGTAGGTAGGTAGGTTGAATGTTAGATAGAATAATTGGATGGATGGATGGGTGGATGGTCTGTTGGTAGGTGGGTTGAATGTTAGATGGATGGATGGTAGCTAGAATGTTAGATGGATGGTAGGTAGAATGTTAGATGGATGGTAGGTAGAATGTTAGATGGATGGTAGGTAGATAGAACGTTGGATCGATGGATGGACGGTAGATAGGTAGAATGTTAGGTAGGTGGATGGATGGTAGGTTGGTAGGTAGGTAGAATGTTAGATGGATGGATGGTAGGTTGGTAGGTGGGTTGAATGTTGGATGGATGGTAGGTAGAATGTTAGATAGATGGTAGGTAGATAGAAAGTTGGATGGATGGATGGATGGTAGATAGGTAGAATGTTAGGTAGGTGGATGGATGGTAGGTAGGTAGGTTGAATGTTAGATGGATGGATGGTAGGTAGAATGTTAGATAGAATAATTGGATGGATGGGTGGATGGTAGATAGTGATAGATTGACTGATTGAAAAATTGGTACAATCTGTGCCCTGAAAGTAAAGCATTGAGAGAAACCATTAGCAGTTCCTCTGAACGGTGATCTCATCTCTCTCTCTCTCTCTCTCTCTCTCTCTCTCTCTCTCTCTCTCTCTCTCTCTCTCTCTCTCTCTCTCTCTCTCTCTCTCTCTCTCTCTCTCTCTCTCTCTCTCTCTCTCTCTCTCTCTCTCTCTCTCTCTCTCTCTCATTATTCAGTCTGATTAGAGATGACGTCGGTGTGTTGAAGAGTGTGAGGTGGAGAAGCTCGCTTTTCTGCCGCGCTGCAGAACGAGCTCGATCCTTTCCGCTGTTTTTCACTTCTGACACTCTTTTCCTCTCTGTGATTGCCTGTCATTTATTTTCCACCTGTTTGCATGCAAATCACTTCCGCACAGGAAGTTGTTTTTTTTTGTTATTTGTTTTTTTCATGAAATTCGTCTGTTGTCTATTTGATTTTGTGATTGAAGTATAAATTATGCAAATTATGCATTTGTAGGACATCACCTTGTTAACATTGACAGAGAGGGAAAAACACATTTTCTACCGTGGGACAACGCTTGACACAGTATCCAGACATTTCCAGTCGTTTTTTTTTCAGTGATTTCTGTACAATCAATCATTTTTCAATCAGTGTTTCAATGGTTTGTTATTGTGTTATCTCAGTTAAACCCGTCCCGATCAGCATGTGAAAACAAAACACTCACATTTTCACTTTACATGATGGTCAGACAGTCTCCTCTTGTTTTACTGGATGGTTCTTGAAGAGAATACTAATAGCTGCCTTTTTAAAATGCATCTCATCGTCATTACACACACACACACTCATTTCTTTATTTCCTCGTCTTTCTTCCCGGCCGCATTTTCAAAACACACTCACAAAACACACACAGAAATTGAATGAAACTTGTTAAAGCGACCTTGTACTCGATTGAACATCGATCAGTTGCCTGTTTAGGGCTTTCGTGGTCTTCAGTTCTCAATTTGACACAAATGCCTGTAATTTAGACTAATTGCTCTAATGATCTTTTGGAAAATGCTGTAATCTCACAAAAGACACGCTAATATGCAGCGTGCAGTAATTTCCCATCCATTGAATTCTCCAGAGGCCGAGTTGAGCAGAAGTCTCGTTTATTTTCTTGCTTTTGATTAAAAATAAATTGGATGTTTGAGCTCTTGTTTCATGACCTTAATTTGGATCTTCATATTTGCCTGTCAGGCACATATGATGGTGTGATGTCACCAGAGGCAGAAACGCATCTGCAGGAATGGTTTGAGCCGGTTGTAAACAAGCGTTTGTGTAATCAGGTGTAATAACCCTGGAGTAATCCTGTCTCACAAGTGTTATCTTTAGTTTTCTCCTAGTGGTTGAATCTTATGAAAACGTCTCTAGGTCATGTTTCATCTCAACATCAGAGAACAAAGTGTCACCAAAAAGAAAATGAGTTTTCCGTGACCCATAATGCATCTAAACATGTTTTTCATTATTCTCAGAGATAATTCCTTAGATTATACTATATTCATTTATAATCTAATATTGTACTTTTTTATTTATTTCAAATCTCTACGTTAAAGGGCACCTATTATGCACAATTGAACATAAATGTGTGTTGACAGTGTGTGTACACAATAGGGCTGTAGCTTTCGAATATTTTAGTAATCGAGTATTCTACCAATTTTTCCATCGATTAATCGAGTACTTTTTCTTTATTAAAAAGCAATACTTAATATACAAGAGAAAATAAGAGGGGTATCTTAAAGTGAACAACTAATTTGTTTCCTTTTTAGAAAAATTTTACGTTTTAAATGTCTGAAATTGCAGACATTAATATCTGTGAAAACGAAACCAATTTAGTGCATTCAATTGCCATATTATATTCAAAATGCAAATATAGAAATAAAAAATACATTTAAAACTACTATTAACTTTTATTTACTATTAAACCTACAACCTATAAATCAATAATATAAATGCCTAATCATTGCATTTATGTTGTGCAACTTAACTTTCAAGTTTCCGCTTGAACAAGAACAAGAGTAGAGATGGGCATACTAGAGATGCGCGGATCAGCTCTAACGTCACCGAATCCATCACCCACACCCGATCGTCACATTACAATTATTCACATTCTCAGTGTTAAGCGCAATGCTATCATAACATATAAGCTACACTGAAGTAGGTTGCTTTAAAAAAAAAAAAATAAAAAAAAACTTCTTTGTGAAATTACATTTCTTAAAGGTCCCGTTCTTCGTGTTTTTTTTGAAGCTTTGATTGTGTTTACAGTGTGCAATATAACATGTGTTCATGTTTCGCGTGTAAAAAAAACACAGTATTTTTCACACAATTGACTGATCTGTATACCGCTGTTTACACTGTCCTAAAAACGGCTGATGAGTTCCTTGTTCTATGAAGTCCCTCCTTCAGAAATACGTAAAGAGTTCTGATTGTGCCAGCGGTTCCCGTGTTGTGATTTGACCGCAGCTTAGCGAACGTGGCACGGTTCCTGTGTTGTGATTTGACCGCAGCTTAGCGCACGTAACTTGCACGGAAAGGTCACGCCTCTTAACGGGAGATGTATGCGCTCAATGATCTCTACAGCGTCCCTGGGAAAGCCAAACAAAGGTGATTTGACTCCGGGATGAAAATAACAGCGTCTCGACTACATGGCGACAAACACACTCAAACGCAACACTTCCTCTTCTCCACGTGGGAGAGCAACAAGACCACGCCCCCTTTTTTCGCGTATTCTTGTGGGCGGAGGTTAGTCTGTTCTACTGTTCTACTGACGTAATTAATGAAGGAAGTACCAGGATGTAGTCCAAGCCAGCCGTTCGCTGTAGGCTTTGAAAGGGAACTTCTGTTAAATAAAATATCTCGCTTGGCATTGAACTTTGAGCTTTATAATTTTACAGGTATTATTTATGCTCTAACAGCAACATTACACACTAACTTAAGTTTGAACAATGGGATCACGAAGAACGGGACCCTTAAATAACCTAAACCAGGGTCGACAACCTATGCAGCACACGGAGGAGTAACCGCTGGAGCGTGAGGAAACACGAGAGATGTGTTTGTGTTTAATTCAGATAAAGTTTGTTGCACAGTGTAACGGGGTTTGTTCGTGTGGGAAGAAGGAGGCGGGAACTGGTGAACATTCAACAACTTTAATAAAATAAATGAACACAAAATGAAAGTTTTTCCCCTCACGGACGACTGCCGCGCACACACATAACAAAACGTAAACAAAACACAACTTAAAATCCAGGCCTGGGGTCCGCTGTTCGTACCTCGCTTAATACATCTGAGATGATTTGACAGATCCCAGATCTTTTAATCGTGATAACCGATTTGGTTCTTCAAACGAATTTGCGGATCTGCATGTTCTTGTTTTCCCTGAAGAGGCAATGCAGCGATTGGCTGGCGTCAAGACAGCAACGTAATGACATCATATAATTAAAAAAGCCACCTGGCAAAAAACTTGGCAAATTACACAAAAAAAACCCACAAATGATGTGCAAACTCCATTCATGCTGGTTATGTGTTTCGAGTGCAGGTCTCGCTTCATCTGACGTGCAACGCTCCGTGAACGTGAAATGAAGCTTATTAGCATTTGAAATGTTCAGCGTCGCATCCTGAAGCTCAACACACAGTTGTCTTCATTTAAAAATAGCGAGACTAAATGATATCACCAGTGCTGATGCCGCTCTCTCTCGCATTGCAGTCTCTGATCTTGAGATGAGCTGAAACCGAAAGTTAAAGAACGACACGCATTCATTGCGTTTTACCGTGAAATGAGAATTCCGCGTCATTACTAAAATCAACACACTAATGATTTCTCTCATCCACCCGCATTTTTTAGAATGTTACTTTTACTATACCACCTGACCCGCGGATAGAACCGCAATCCACACAATATGCGCTAGTCCTCTTTCTCCAACATGACCGTGTGTAGTTAAATGCACTACACAAAGTTTCTTTGAATTCGAGTAACTCGAGTTACTCAAGGAATCGTTTCAGCCCTAGTACACAACCACCCTATCGGGGAGAGCGGTTTTTGACTTTCTCAGTTTGTGTAAATCCACTTGGGGTTCAGAGTATTTATTGTTTCCCATATTAATTCCCCACATGTCTAGTACAATTATGTGGTTTTGTTTCATTAATACAGTGTTTACTTTTTTCTTGATTTACCCCGAAAGAATGGAAGTGAAAAGTGACAACATGCCCCATAGGTGGGGTACATTGTAACATGACCAAATTACAGCTTAAAATGTTACCTGATATAATCAAAAAATATATACAAGACAAACTAAAATATTTTGTCAACAACATACAATTATTAACTTTTTAAAATAAATGGCATTTTTTAATCATTAAAAATATAAGCATTTTTGAGTTTGACAACAAACACATCGCTAAATACAGCTATACAGCAGAGTTCAAAACATAATAATAATTAATAATTTCTGAACATTAACTCTGTCATTATTCACACTTTTCTCATGGTTTCTCAAAAGAATTAATAAAAGTATAGAATATAATGGCATATTTCTAATAGGAGCTCATTGTAACGCAGTGTTACAACACACCACACCTGCGCAACTGGGATGTAAACCGTGGCTCGTGTCTTCTGCTGGTTAGATCAGCATTAAAGAACCATCTCAACTGTTAAATAACAGATATAAAAGTATAATATCGGATTTGTCTTCTTTTAAATAAACACAAAAAACAGAGATGAAAACTAAACTTAAGTAAGAAATTTACTTTTGCTATGGTTAAATACATGTTCAGTAATATCTTCCAGAGATTTTTTAATTTTGGCGCTATTTTTTTCTCTAAATAATGTTGATATGGCAACTAGTAAATACAAAGTTTCGTCATCCTGGCATTTCTGTACTTGTTGCATAAGTGCACAAACATAACCAACTGTTTTCATGTGAACTTTGTGTGTTTCTGACATAATGCATGTGTTTCGCAATAACACATGAAAGAGAACGAGTCTAGTTTAATAGCCTACTCACGGACGTGCAGACATCCAGCTTTCTGTGCGCATGCGTCGGGTGTGTGTGCTTTAGTTGAGAGTGAAAAGGCCTTAAAACGCATGCAGATGATATTTCATGATGATGAAGAACTGCAATGTCACATGAGTGTGTCTGCGATAAGAGATGATCATTAAAACAAACAGATGTATCATGTTTGAGTTTTCATTTGAGTGTTCCCTGAGCTGTGAAGGCTCCGCCCTCTGGGGTGGGGAGCAGCAGCTCATTTGCATTTAAAGGAGACACACAAAACAGCTCATTTTTCTCAAAATTGGCATTTTCAAAATGGTATATTAAATGATCTGTCAGGAATTTTGATCTGAACTTCACAGACACACTGTGGGGCCACCTGAGACTTATATTACACCAAAAGAGGCATAATATGTGCCCTTTAAATATTAACAAATAAATATTTGGCAAAATACATAAAAATGTTTTTTCATTAATTTTTTTTGAAAAATGCAAATTCTTAGTGATTCGAAAACAAATATTTTAAATATAATTTTTTTCATTTTTCGAAACATTTTTTATTAATTGCATATATTTAATTTAAATACAGGTGCTGGTCATATAATTAGAATATCATCAAAAAGTTTTATTTCACTAATTCCATTCAAAAAGTGAAACTTGTATATTAAATTCATTCATTACACACAGATTAATATATTTCAAACATTTATTTCTTTTAATTTTGATGATTATAACTGACAACTAAGGAAAATCCCAAATTCAGTATCTCAGAAAATTAGAATATTGTAAAAAGGTTCAATATTGAAGACACCTGATGCCACACTCTAATCAGCTAATCAACTCAAAACACCTGCAAATGCCTTTAAATGGTCTCTCAGTCTAGTTCTGTAGGCTACACAATCATGGGGAAGACTGCTGACTTGACAGTTGTCCAAAAAACGACCATTGACACCTTGCACAAGGAGGGCAAGACACAAAAGGTCATTGCAAAAAAGGCTGGCTGTTCACAGAGCTCTGTGTCCAAGCACATTAATAGAGAGGTGAAGGGAAGGAAAAGATGTGGTAGAAAAAAAGTGTACAAGCAATAGGGATAACCGCACCCTGGAGAGGATTGTGAAACAAAACCCATTCAAAAATGTGGGGAGATTCACAAAGAGTGGACTGGAGCTGGAGTCAGTGCTTCAAGAACCACTACACACAGACGCATGCAAGACATGGGTTTCAGCTGTCGCACTCCTTGTGTCAAGCCACTCTTGAACAACAGACAGTGTCAGAAGAGTCTCGCCTGTGCTAAAGACAAAAAGGAAAAAAAGTGGTCCAAAGTTATGCTCTCTGATGAAAGTCAATTTTTGCATTTCCTTTGGAAATCCCAGAGTCTGGAGGAAGAGAGGAGAGGCACATAATCCACGTTGCTTGAGGTCCAGTGTAAAGTTTCCACAGTCAGTGATGGTTTGGGGTGCCATGTCATCTGCTGGTGTTGGTCCACTGTGTTTTCTGAGGTCCAAGGTCAACGCAGCCGTATACCAGGAAGTTTTAGAGCACTTCATGCTTCCTGCTGCTGACCAACTTTATGGAGATGCAGATTTCATTTTCCAACAGGACTTGGCACCTGCACACAGTGCCAAAGCAACCAGTACCTGGTTTAAGGACCATGGTATCCCTGTTCTTAATTGGCCAGCAAACTCACCTGACCTTAACTCCATAGAAAATCTATGGGGTATTGTGAAGGGGAAGATGCGATATGCCAGACCCAACAATGCAGAAGAGCTGAAGGCCACTATCAGAGCAACCTGGGCTCTCATAACACCTGAGCAGTGCCACAGACTGATCGACTCCATGCCACGCCGCATTGCTGCAGTAATTCAGGCAAAAGGAGCCCCAACTAAATATTGAGTGCTGGACATGCTCATACTTTTCATGTTCATACGTTTCAGTTGGCCAAGATTTCTAAAAATCCTTTCTTTGTATTGGTCTTCAGTAATATTCTAATTTTCTGAGATACTGAATTTGGGATTTTCCTTAGTTGTCTGTTATAATCATCAAAATTAAAAGAAATAAACTTGTGAAATATATCAGTCTGTGTGTAATGAATGAATATAATATACAAGTTTCACTTTTTGAACGGAATTAGTGAAATAAAACTTTTTGATGATATTCTAATTATATGACCAGCACCTGTATTATTGAATATTTTTTTATTGCCATTTTATTTTATTATGTGTATTATTTTATTTTATTTTATTTTATTTTTCCTGGTATAAATTTCATTTTAAATCAGATTAATTTTTTAAATGTTGAGGTGAAATGTGACCCGGATATGTTCTTGTCATATTTTATGGCCTTCTGACATTGATCCTTCTACTAAAGATCTTTCAGTGATTACAGCGCAGAACAGCAGGTCTTACTCCAATATTAGGAGTGTGTTCTCAAGGTTCCCTTAAATTTCCTGCTTTTTGTGAAATGTGTCTGATAATAAATTGGGTGAAAGGAAACAAACTGTGCAGTGTCAGTGCTTTTAGATTGAAGAGCAATATCACTTTAGAGCAGAGAGCGAAGATTGAAGAGAGACTGAAGTGCTGTTTTCTGAAGTCAGGAGGAGCTTAATGTAATGAATCCTCAGCACTCGCGTCACAGCTGGGTCTGTTTGCTTTATCCTGTTCTTTTTGTTTTCTCATAAATGAAACCATTTTTGAATAAGACATTTGTTTCATTTTTCTTCCCCATGTTGGCAGATTTCGCTTTATCACATGACTCTCATCCTTGGCCTGTTTTTGAACATGTGTAGTTTTAGGACAGAAATGAATACAAGTACGCAGATGTGAATGACTGGACAATGCATTACATATGTGCTCTTGAGTTTGAACCTTAATACTCAAGGCCAAGGGGCGATAGAGGTTCCTTCAAATATCGGTGTCGTTAAAGCAGTTGCAAATGTTCTTTTTTTTGGTTTTCATGTCTCAAGTGAAGTGGTTTATATCAGCTCTGAACATCACTGTGACAAAAATATTGATACTTTTGTGGTTGAAAAGACTGTTCAGGGCTCCGGACTAACATTTGAGAGCAGTCGTACCAGCGCTGGAGGAAAATTGATCATAAAGTTAATTTAATAATATAATTACTTTTTCTTTTTTTTGCATTTTGTTAATATGTCCAGTTACTAATAATATTACATGTTTGTTTATTGAAGCACTGAGCTTGAATTGATATGCAGGGAAAATTAAGATTAAAAGATTAAAATGAACAGTTATGTGCAAAAACTTAATTTTACAGGGAAAATGTATATATTCTACTCTTATTAAATGTACCATTTTTCTTCTATAGTCTCACACTGAACTGACCGACAGCTTCAGTGATTATAAAAGTTGTTTGTTTTCTGTGTAATTCATTCACAATTAGAAAAAA
The DNA here is from genome assembly GCA_023566225.1 of Romanogobio albipinnatus. Classification (NCBI taxonomy): domain Eukaryota; kingdom Metazoa; phylum Chordata; class Actinopteri; order Cypriniformes; family Gobionidae; genus Romanogobio; species Romanogobio albipinnatus. Next base: position 5,313,266 of record CM042243.1, on the reverse strand, counting down.
AGTTTTTGTTTTTCATGAGACTGACTTCCTACTTTTTCCCCATATATTAGGAAAAGGTAGTGGAAATGGCTAATAAGTCAAATAAGTGCTCCTCTGCTGTCAACTACTGGTTATAGTGGGAATGTTTATATACAGTGTTAATTTTTTCTTTTTTAAAATAATGGCTCGTTTCAGGGCAGTATTTGTGGCAGTCGAGAAATCAAACTGTGAAATGGGCAGATAGCATTGCTCGTGTGTATGTTAGAGGCAAAATATTACTACACACTCACTTCAGCATACAATAAAAAAAGGTTATATTTTGACTCTAATAAAGCTTTCTTCTCTTGCACCTCAAAAGTGTTTTTCTCCAATGCATTAAAAGAATCAGTGTGTTTTGTAACTGTCCCATATAAAACTTTAACAGGCAATTTTAAAATGGTATTGTAAAAATGTGCTAATTCACAACATTAATACATCCTTTATTAAATCACTTTGTCGAATATAACGCATCTTTACAGATGTTGAATGCTGAATCGATTCATTCCGTTCTAATAGTGCTTAATGCAAGCAGTGCCATACACACAGAGGGCAGAGCCTTGTGTTATTCAATGAGTAACAACAATCGCACTGAATCAGTATTTATTCTTATTACTTTCAGGTGAAATGTAATAATAACACCTAATAATTATGTAGTTATGGCTGAGAACAATTTCTTAGCAACTAGGGATTGCAAATATATATATATATATATATATAATACAAGCCTATACAGGCATCTGCCTACACAATGGTATTACTGGTATTATTTTCAATCCTTCTTAACAAATATATACAAATATAATTTAGAAGGTATGTAATATCAATGTCGCTTTTTAAAATTTGACTAAGGGCACCAATAAGGATTTCGCCTAGGGCGTCAGAATGGCTAGAAACGGCCCTGACTGTGTCGCTTTCTTGCTCCCGGCGTTATGTAGTAACGCTGTCACGTGATCGAGATCGGCCCGTGTATGAGCTCATGTATCAGCTCCACGCAGCGCAGCTCAAACGAGAAGATCGTCCCGTTCCGCTTTCGTTTCCTTTGCCATTTGATGTTTCTCATTTGTAATAGAAATGGCAGCTCTTATCAGTTGGGCACCAGTGCGACCTCCTAACAAAATTTAGTCACACCAGCAGGAAAAAAGGTCGCAAAATGTCACCATTTGGGCGCAGTCTGGAGTCCTGCTGTTTGTGAAGCTGTTTCATACCTATACATGACAACTGGCCTGTCTGGATCAGCGGCAGCGCGAATGCAGATTTGGATTTTCGCTGTGATCCTACTTGTCAAAGGTTTAATAGACACAAATCGCTGTTGTTTAGGAATAAGATCACATGGGTGTTTGAATCAGTCTTGCAGCTCTATGAATCGTAATGGGTTGCTTCTCCAAACATGCAGTTTTGTTTGGTCTTTTTACTTCCTGTTATCTTCAGGCTTGATGTAAAAAGCATGCCGTATGTGTCTGAGAAGTCTGAGCTTAAAGAGCACGGCCTAACCCTCTCTTTCAGCCCGGCTGTCAGTGTCACTCCTCCTCTGACTTCTTCTTCTTCTTCTTCTTCTTCTTTTTCTTCTTCTTTGTGTCTCCTCTCATCTCCCTGCGTGATCCTACCAGCCGGAGACGCTGATGAGCTTTTCTTTGATCCTGTTGTGAGATTTGAGAAAAGTCTTTTAACGTGTTTGCTGTTGTGTCTCTTTGCAGGTTCAGGTTGTCTGATCCTGTGTGGTTTGATTTGAGTGTGTAATGCTCACACTGTTTCTTAGGAACTGGTGATAAACTCACAGTTTCGGCAGGGCAAAATGGCTAAAAATGATCTTTTTCATCCGTTTAATGTATATCGTGGTGTTAGTGTTTTATAAAATGCTTTAAATGTTTCAGGAACCATCATTTCAGTTTCATAAAATACAGTAAAATATAGTTTTATATAACAGTTCTGCGATATCTAACACTAAAATCGCATGCGTAGCATTATATACTTGCATATGTTTTCAATAATCTTTTAATACATGAAAAATACTGCGCCAGAGATTTAATTTAATTTATATTACCAGCAAATCTATGTTGAGAATATTTTATTAATATTTTCCAGCTAAGTATACACCTCTAAGTAGTTATTATTATCATGACTTTCTACTAAACATAATGCCATTAATGTTGAGTGCACTTAATAAAGCACAGCAAATGTAATAAACATCAAATGCATTGTGTTATTAATTTTCATTTGCCACGTTGGAGAAACGCTGTGGAGAGTGAGAGAAGTGAGATTAGGGGGGTTTGAGTGACTCTGGGTGGTTTTATGAAGGGCTGTGGACAGAGCTCTGATGTTGACTGAGGTCATGCTGTCCTTTAATACACTTCATATAAACATGTATGGCCGCATTTACATCACATGGTCTGAGTGATCCAATTCCAACCCCCCCCCCCCCCCCCCCCCCCCCCCCCATGTGGCACAGATCGGATATGGCCCTCGAGCGTGTAAGCAGGAAAAAAGCACATTCTGACATTTTTAGATCGGTTTCAGGCCTCATACAGGGCTTGACATTAACTTTTTAGCTCATCAGCCACTGTGGCGAGTGGTTTTCCAAAGTTCCTTGCCACTCAGCATTTTCACTGGCCACCGTTCTGACATTGATACTATGGGGAAAAACTCTCATAGAGATATTTTTAATATTATCTCATAATTTGGAAGCAGGTTTATTAGGCTGCTGTCACTTTAAGAGCTGACACACGGATCCATTATACTGTTACACATGCGTTTTCTTTCTCAACTGTTTACGTTCACTTGAAACATAACTGACTGTGTTTACGCGAATGCTCACCGGCATTTTGACATTATTTTGTGTGTATTTGATTGTTGAAGAGCAATAAGCAGCGAAAAATAACTCAATTTAGTGCTGAGGAGGCGGCTTTCTGTGCGTCCACTGAATCTATGAGCACTAAATCTGCGTGAATGAGTTTAATTATGCACAATACATGCAATTGCACGCCGAAATGCAACCCCTGTAATGCTGCGTTCACACCAAACGCGAATAGAGCGTCAGGAGCGAGTGATTTCAATGTTAAGTCAATGGAAAGGCGTGTTGATGCGCATTCTGGAGGTCCTGCAGCGCGATAGACACGTTTCGCGCGGCGCGATGGACGCAATTCCGCCTCATTCGCACGTCCAGTTCGCGCAAATGACACGAATTGGGCGTGAATTGAGCATCTTGCGCGTTATGCACGAGTGGTGCTTGAAGCGAATTCGCGTCTGACGCCCGAGTTGAAAAATCTGAAATGTGGCGTCAATTCGCGCCACGTTAACCAATCAGGAGCCTGCTCGCTGCTGTCACGTGGTAAAGTGATGTGATGAGAAACCCGCATTAATTTAAAAATACTACTGTGTCACAAAATGTAGTTTTAAGACTTTTTCAGGTGAGAATGTAGTTGTTTAAAGCTCAAATCTGTGGTTTATTGATAAAGAGAGCGCCTATTTAAAAAGATAATCTGGCGTTTTTGGAGTTGTGAGCTCCAGGCGATCACCGGACGCTCAGCGCTCATTAACCCCGGTGAGAGCAGCCTTTCCTCAGCTAGTCCTTCTGACGTCAGCCGCTGGCTCTGATGTCTCTTCAACATGAGATAGAATTCATCGTGTGTGGATCTAACGGGCGATCTTTGGTGTCATGAATCTATCATTTGTTGCCTGCCAAATCGTTTTGACTGAGGGCAAAGAGAAGTTTCTTTTTTTTTTTTTAAGGATATTTAAATATACATGCAGTGAAGATAATGTAGGAGTTGCCTGGACCACTTTTGTGTGCCTATTAATGTTTAATATATATCTGTAATGAAAATGAAAAGAGGCACGAGTGGTGTTTTATGACATATTTCTCCTGGAGCGCCACGCTCGTCTATTTCGCTTCAAATGCTCAATTTATACGCACGTCCATACCACTGCTGAAACACACTAGTTGGAGAGTTGGCGGGTGTTAATGTCAAGCCCTGGCCTCATGCATATGTGTAAATAAATCTAGTATGAATTGCATACGTGCATTTCCCGTCAAAGTCATACGTCATTGAAAAAGTGACGGTGGCGAATGACGTCAACTCACACTGTAAAAAATGCTGGGTTAAAAACAACCCAAGTTGGGTTGAAAATGGACTAACCCAGCAATTGGGTTGTTTTAAGCAAACATCTAACCATAATCCATTTTCAACCCATCTTGGGTTGTTTTTAACCCAGCATTTTTTTAGAGTGCACCTGCTGTGATCACATGCCTCTTTTCAATGGCGCAATGGAGAACGAAGGCTCAACCCAATGTTTTGCTGACCTTTAAAGATGGTGTGGAAAGCAAAAGCTCATCGGTGTCCATTGCAAATCGCACTGTTTTTAGTTCATTTTTGGACTAAGCTTTTCCGGGTCAGTATGTCTACCTTGGATGTCAACAAATTGGAACTGGACATCAAGACCTGCAGTGTTAATGCGGTCTGTGTGTGTGTGTGTGTGTGTGTGTGTGTGGAAGTGGGAAGAGCTTAGTCCACATTTTGCTGCAATTATCACTGTTCCCATCAGCCATCTGCTACAATATGGACAATGAGCAAACAAAGGTGCAACACTCATTTATATTCTCAAATCAACCAACTAACTGAAAGATGATATTTAAAAACATGTCCTGGTGGCATTTCACCTCAAAATCTAAAAGGAAAAAATTAAGCTATAAAGACATTTTGCATACAAAAAAAACTATTTTTATGACTGTTACATTATGTTTGGAAATTGAGTTTGAAATTATCATTAGATTATATTTGTTATTGTTTGGGTATGCATGCATTTAATTGATACTTGTATAGTTCAAACATGCATAATGGTCAATGAAATAATGGCACAATACAAAAGTATAGGCTTAATTTTCATCAAGCAAAATGGAATTAATTTCTTATGATATTAGGGTGAAATATGGACATTTTGTGTGACCTTTCAGTGAGCAGTGACATTTTGAGCGGTACAATATTTCACATGAACTCATTATGAGAAATCCGACTCTTGTTAACAGTCGCAAGCAGCTGACGGCCACAGTCTGTCCGTGTGGTCACTCAAGCCTTCGATTTGCCCTGGATGTTTTCTCTTCCATCACTTCGACTCTATTATGTCCTTTTCTTCACTAGCAGTGTGTGCTACATCAACGGTGTGTCAATATCTGTTGCACTCCACGTCAAATTAATTCAGCAGTTTGTGCGCATTAAAGCTGTCGTCAATATAAACGGACAAGACGTCCCTCCATTGTTAATTTCCAGTGGAGCCATCCTATTGTCTGTATTCAAATATCTCGTTATTATTATTAAATCCACTGTTATGACTGATGCATATCAGTGTCTTATAAACAATATGCAGAATTTAAAAAATGTTATTTTAGCTCACCATTACACTATATTAATAAAAATATGCATAATATGTAAAAACTGAGTAATTATGCAAACAAATGTTTACCTGTGAACAATTGCTTTTTTGTTGAACACACATGGTGTATATATTGCTGTGCTTTTTAGAAGAAAAGAGAAAATGATTGTACAAGTTCAAGACCTAGTAAAATATTTGTGCACCTGTTTGCTCTGTGGCTATTGTTTGCAGTGTGTTTCAGTTCAGTTTTCATCTAAAGAAGGGATTAGAAACACGTTTAAGATTTTACAGAGGGAAAACAAACCATTGTGGGAAATAAGACTGGCTTTAAAGATGCATGCAAATTTCATTCGGTCATTTAGATGGAGTCCGTTTTATTTGTGCGTGTCAGCACCGCCCTCAGCCTGGTATCTCTTTTCATACGCAGGCCATGAAAAATCACAAATTATTTTTGCTTGTCAGTCGGTGTGATTCGCTGTAATGCAGATGCACCCTAAGCGGTAATGATGCTGACATTTGCATTCTGTAGGAGATGCATCTCTGTGCACGGATACAAGAATTATACAGTTTGTGTGTGTGTGTGTGTTCATGTCTGTCTTTTTTAATCTCTCTTATTCTCATGTTTAAAGAAGCTTTGTTATGATAAAAAAGTATTTAAATGCAATAGCAGTGAAGAAAAATCAGTGGTAGTATATTATTTAAAATATATTATTTAAAATATATTTATTAATTTATTTTATATATAATTTCTTAAATATGTATAATTTGAAAACTGTAAAACAAAAACCATAATGATGTAATATTTTATATTTAAATCGTGTATCTTAGTTTTTTGGACTTACAATAATACTTAACTGAAAGAAAAAAAATCTTAATTGTTATGAAAATTGTCACAATGCAAAAAAATCTTAATCGTCTTTAGCAGAAATATATTTTCTTTTAGTAAGTGTGTATGTATATACATATTTTTAATACAACTATTTAATTTAAATATTTATTTATTTTTGTAAAAATCTAAATAAATGTAAAAGCAACCATCACGATATATAAATATTTTAAAATTTTAAATGTATATCTTAGTATTTTTGGCATTATAATAATACTTAATTGTAGGAAAATATGATTTAATTGTAATGAAAATGTCATGAAAAAAATGTTAATGGCCTTAAACATAGGCTTGATTTTCTTTTAAGAAATATATTTTCTTATTTAGTAAGCGTATATAAATATCATTTTATATTAAAATATGATTTAGCTTTGATTAAAAGAAGCTTTGTCATGATAAAAAGTGTTCAGTGGGATTCATTTATTTGAAAAACAATTATTTTATTTTATTTATTTTTGTTAAATCTGAGTAAATATAAACTGTCAAACAAAAATGATACATGTTTTAAAATTAAATTAAATGATATATCTTGATATATTTTTTTTATACTTAATTTGAGGAAAATATTATTAATTGTAATAAATTGGTTATAAGTCCAAAAAAATCTTAATGGCGCTAAACATATATAAATATAACATATAAATAAGAATATTTTCTTATTTAGTTTTATATTATAATATGATTTAGCTTTGATAAAAGAAGCCAGGACCTTGTCATGAAAACAAGTGTTGAGTGGGATTGATTTATTTTAAATAATTTTATTTTATATATATATTTATTTTTGTTAAATCTGAATGTACATATGAAGGAACATATTCCTAATTGTCATAAAAATTGTCAATGCAAATAAATGTTTTTTCTTTTAAGACAAATATTTTCTTATGCATTACGTACTTATTAATATACTTCTATGGTAAAATATGACTGGGACCCTTGACGGGTTTTGTAAGATTTACCCATGCATATAAACACACACACACACGTACACATGCACACAATAGATGTGGTGTGTGTGAGTGTGATTGCAGCTGATGGTCTGCTGTTGTCTTTCAGCATCGGTGTCTCTCACCGTCCATCACCAGACACACACTGAGCAGTGATGCCACAACACAAGATATGAATGATAGATGCGCTCGTCTGCCACGTTCATACGAGGCTGTTGCTTCATTTACAGTTTGCATAGATGTCAAGCACTGGAAATGTTTTTGTTTTCTCACTGATGGCCATTTGCATGATAAGTGATCGATTAGGCTACACGGATGATGTTTGTGTGTGTGCGTTGATCATTTATTGGTTGTTCCTCGTGTTGTTTGTAGGATATGGAGTCAGCGGAGAGGCTGGTGTCCCCGACCTCCAGTCAGACCTCGATAAGAGCTGCGGCAAACCCAGAAGACTCACCGCCAACAACACACAGCAAGAGCGGTAAGAAAACACACACGCTGATCACACCCCTCAATGAGCTCTGCTCCCTCTGGTTACCCTTTCTCGCTCAGACACGCTTTACAGAACACGTGATAGGAATGATCTGGAGATTTCTTTCAATGGCATGCTTTACAGTAAAATGAAAATATACAGTAACAGTTGATTGGATATTACTTCTGCGTCGGCTCAAGTGATGTATGCCATTGCAAAACATCTTTTATCTCCTTATTTTGTATACTCTGTTATATGATTGAGAAGGGCCCTATGATTTCAGAATCACGCAGTCATTCAAATGGATTTTAAAGGGGGGTAACACACACACAGTTTCAGCCAATCTCATGTTGACCTTGAGTACCTATAGAGTAGTATTGCATCCTTCATATCTCAGAGTCTTTCGTTTTATTAGATTTATAAAAGACAGATATACGCTGTAACGACTCTTTCTGAAAACAGCCGTACTCTCGGAGGCGTGCAGTGGGCGGAGCTAAAGAGTCACAAGCATCGTCATCCCATTGTAGACTCTATTCGTTCCGGTTAAATCACAAAATAAATGTACTCAAACGTGTCCCTGCTCTTGATCCAGAATCACTGAACAAAACACACACATTTGATGCAGTTTCACTCACCGCCTGCAACGAGCTTTGCTTATAAAACATTCATCACTGAAAATGCCAGGAACACACTTGAAACACAAACTGCATCCACTGTCCCCTTAATGCTGGGTTCTTTGGCTCCAGGAAACCAGGAGGAGTATTTTTGGCACAGATTTTTGTTGTTGTTGTTGAAATGTTGGCCATGTTTAGCATGGGAATCAACTCTTGGCCAGTGTAAATAACTCAGAATGCATGAAATATAGTATTAGATCCCCCCCTTTTTTTAAGTATAGAGTGGAATTCAATGGAATTTGGCAAACAACCCGTCATGAACTTCTCAAAGCAGTTATAATAAAATTATTATTAAAACTAAATTCTTTTAAGGACGATCACACAAACTGAAAAATAATTGTTAAATTTTCATTTGATTACGTATTAAAAAGATTAATTGAATTGAAATTTTTACTAAATATGAATCCAGAAAAATTAAAACAGACAACATGGAATTTAAAAATAAAAAAATAAAAAAATAAATAAAAATATAAATAATAAAAAAAATAAAATTAAGACACTGACACGCAAACTCTCTCTCTCACTCACTCACTCACTCACTCACACACACACACACACACACGAACACACACACACGAACGAACACACACACACGAACACACACACACACACACGAACACACACACACGAACACACACACACGAACACACACACGCGAACACACACACACGCGAACACACACACACGAACACACACACGCGAACACACACACACACGCGAACACACACACGCGCGAACACACACACACGCGAACACACACACACGCGAACACACGCGAACACACGCGAACACACACACACGCGAACACACACACACGTGAACACACACACACGAACGAACACACACACACAGACGAACACACACAGACGAACACACACACACACGAACACACACACACGCGAACACACACACACGCGAACACACACACACGCGAACACACACACACGCACGAACACACACACACGCACGAACACACACACGCACGCACACACACACACGAACACACACACGAACACACACACGAACACACACACACACGAACACACACACACACACGAACACGAACACGAACACACACACACACGAACACACACGAACACACACACACACACACACTGTTTCGCTATCTTTGTGGGGACTCTCCATAGACATAATGGTTTTTATACTGTATAAACTGTATCTTCTCTCCCCTTACACTAACCCTACCCCTAAACCTACCCATCACACACAACTTTCTACATGTTTACACTTTCAAAAAATCTTTTAGTATGATTTATAAGCTGAAAAAAAATGTCCCCATAAGGACAAGGATTTTGAATATTGCCATCTTTGTGGGAATGTAATGTAGGGTTTACTAGGAACACACACACATGCGCGCACGCGCATACACACACATTATAAACAGAGCATCAATATGACGCTTTGTAAATGGTGAGTTCAGCCGTCTCACACACTTCTGACAGTTGGACGGAAAATGTAAAGAGCTGCTTTATAAATGAACACCAACAACTAAACCGACTGCCCATCTGCTGATGACCTCTTGCTCTCGCTTAGATTGAGAGATTCATCAGTGAGACTGTGTCCTTTTCCTAAACACATTATATGCGCGGCGGGTGAGCGTCTGATGTTTATGCAGACGCAGTCAGATTAGCCTGACCACAAGAATAATATGCAAATTTATAAATTGCGATTCATGCTTTTTTCTTTTTTTTTCTTTTTTTTTTACGTCTGCTCTTTGTTCTCTTATAAGAAATGCCAAGAGAGAATCTCTCATTTTTTTCCCCCAATGTAATTACAAGAGGTTTCTTCCTCACTGATGAATTATGTATCTGAGTCTCTCTCCTTTTACACACGAAAACAATCATACTCAAAAGATAACCTGTTTTGACCAGAGCAATGAATTCAGTGTGTTTGTGTGCATATTAGAGCTGATATATTCGTGGTGATCTATTTCACTCAGTTGCACAGATAAATAAATTCATCCTGAACTGCTCGACATTAACACCCTGACAGTTTTGAAAAAGTGTGTGTGTGTGTGTGTGTGTGTGTGTGTGTGTATGTCCAATGTGCTTTATATTCATGTACAAATATATACAAATCCCTAGTGCCAACTTGGTACTGAGGTGGTGAGCAATGCCCTTAAAATTACTAAATAATACGTTATATTAATTGACCAAAAAAATCTAATGAGCCCAAAAAATTTTCAAACGTTACACTTGAGCTGATTATATTTATAACCTTTTAAAATTTTGTATTGAATCTGAGGATATGAAGATAATACAGGACATGTGACCGATAAATAAATTGACAAAATGTTTATTTTTGGCTGAATTATTCCTGTGATTTTTGTGAAAGAAGTGGTAAAGCAAATACATTTTTACATACCTTTTCTTTTCTTTTTTTACTTTCCTCGTGGCGGGTCAATTTTGATTATTCCACCGCTTGGAGTGCATTAATATTTAAAGGCTGTTTGCAGACGTCTTTGCCTCTTGCGGTGGAGATGAGGGGGGACAGAGAGGAGGGATGGAAACCAGCCTTTCGGACGTTTTTTCCAGCCATTTATTTTCACCGTCTCATCCTGTATCGACAGGCCGGGCCTCAAAGGAGCTGACGCTAAATATGCAGCTCATTAGAATGAGATTCAAAGCAAAGATGTGCCTTTTTTGCATGTAAACGGCCATCACAGCAGCTCAGGGGACGAGGCCATTTTTTTATGTTTCTCTAGAAGGGATTTTTTCCCGTGGTCGTTCTCTATTCTCTGCGAATCCCTCAGGAGTTTAGCTGTAAATGACTTCAGGAAAAATAAAAGCCTTCAGCCCACCTAAGCAATGAAGAAAAGGGTTAGAAAATGTATGACGGGCTTTTAATTTACGTATGCAGTTTATAGAAGCAACGTGCATTACTGAAATACAGTGACATGAGATATATTACCCATTTTTAGTACAGAAAAATACTTTCTATGAAACCCATGCTTATGAATTATAGCCGCATTAATACTTTATTTATACATAAGTATTACTATTCACTCATTAAGACCTATACTGCATTATAAGAACAGTTATAGTTACATTAGTATTATTTTTTTATAATTCCTTATGTCATGCGTTTGCTTTTTCAATGTGCATGCTCATAATCCATTATACACTGATTTATAAATGTTTCCAGAGACACTTGTTTGTTTTACCAATTAGTTATCAATTGTCTTGAATGGCTAATGTTTGCATTAGAGGTCATGAATGGTCATTTTGATTTGTTAAAATATATGCATGGTTTTGCTTATAACAGTTTGGAATTATACTTAAAAAAAAACATTAGAAAAACACTGCAACAATATTTTTTAATGTAACATTTAAAAAAAATACTGTTTGTATTCATGATTTCAGTTTTTTTGTTCATTAGTTACGTTTACAAGTAAATAACTTAAAATGTATAATGAGCACATCTTCATGATTTCTTAACATTTACTTCAAGAAAAATGGCATCCTATGTTTTCACTTTAACGCCGTCAATGATCCATTTATAGAGGCTAGTAGCTGTATTATTACTCACAATAAGTATTTATAAGAACACTGCATGACTATTAATAACAATATATTCACTTATTTGACTGAATAATAAATCCGAATGACTAAAAAGTCATTGTAAGTATAATATAATAACATTATAGCAATGCAGTCTGCATCTTTATAAATACATTAATGGAACCATACGACTAATTCATACTTCAGTGTATAATGGATTATGAGCATGCACATTGAAAAAGCAAATAAGTAATTATAAAAATAATATAAATGTAACTATAAATTCTTATAATGCAGTATAGATCTTGAGTCTTTATAAATAGGTTTATAAAATAGTAATACTTGCTTATAAATAAGTATAAATGGAGCTATAATTCATTATAAGCATGGGCTTCATAGAAAGTGTTACCAAATATTTTTTTCTTTCTGTTGTAGTTATTGAAATAGCATCTTGCCATGTAAATGTACACTTACTTTGAATAGTCTGATAATTTCTCTGACAGGCTTTATGTATCTGACTGTTACACATGCATGAGCTGTTTTATGATTTCTCTCTTCAGCTCATTTGTTCCGAATGGTTGGCAATCAGGGCTTGGGAATTTCTTCAGTTTCCGGTGCCTTTCCCATGATCAATCACCCAGCCTTCAGTCTGCACTCCTCTTCTCCTGTCCGATCTGAATTCGGAGGTCTGGGAACTCTGGGAATGTCGGCCGCTTTGGCCGCCCACTCTCAGCTCGGAGCTTTGCCAGGTATGTTGGCCAAAAGATGTCATTAGCTTCAGATTAAATGATTCTAGTATGTGTCTGCTAGAGCTGCACGATTAATCATTAAAAGATCACCATCTCGATTTTAACACCCATGCAGTCTTCTTCCTAAGAGGAATAATTGACGACGGGCCGTTGAATTATTAGAAAAATAATGCTCACCAGTAGGAGTGTAACGATACACTTGTGTCACGATTCGATATGTATCCCGATATTTGAAGCCAAAATAAAGAGTTTTTTTTTTAAATTATTATTAAAATAATACTATTATTTTTACACCGTGTCCTAACTACACGCGACGCGATAAAAGGCATCTTTTCTATGGTCGAGTATTTGTCCTAACCAGCCGCGAAGGCGACACGCGATGATTATATTTTAGAAACAGTTTCTATTTCTGTGACGTCACGGCTGGAACAACAACACAAAACATAATCTCAGGTCATGTTTATGTGCTTTATTTAATGTTAAAAGTGTGTAATGTGACTTTGAATATCATTTAGTGCTCCCAACTTTGTAACGTAGTCGTTCTAAAAGCAACAATGGATAATTCACCTCAGATCTTGAAATATTGGACAAATGGAAACAAGAACGCTCAAACAAGTGTATTCTATGACAAAGATTGTTTTAGTAACTCAGTATGTATTTTAGTAATGTTTAAACGGTGTAATATTTGTGAATTTGATTATTGTACAATAACTTGCCGCGAGAGCCCGCCCACACGCTGTTCTGATTGGCTGTGGTTTTTTAATTGATTTGTTGCATCTCGCATTCGCGTTGCGTCTGGTGTGGACAGACAAGTTGCTTGTCGCCGAAATCGTATCGCGTCGCGTGTAGTTAGGAGCAGGGCTCTGATCCGGTTCAAGGAACGAAAACCGGAAATGAATGAAATTTTAACAGGAACAAAAACGAAAACAAAATCAATTTGAATCGTTCTGAACAGAAACGTTTATTTGAAATGACCATTAACCGGTTAATAACGTTATTTTATCGTTCTCTTTAATATTTTAATTTGGCAATGACCAATTGTGAATTAAGTAGTACAGCATGTGACATTGATGGATCAAGCGTGAGTGAAATGCCCGCGAAGCAGTCATCTATGAATCTACCACCATACAACATGACTTCACCATCCAGTTAGGTACATCCTTGATTTCCCCATCAAAGTCAGTCAGAAATCTTGGAGTAACATTTGATGACCAGCTGTCCTTCAGAGAACACATTTCTAAGACAGCTCGCTCATGCCGGTTTGCGCTCCACAACATCAGGAAGATTAGACCGTTCTTAACAGAGCACACAACACAGCTTCTTGTCCAGGCCCTGGTTATTTCTAGACTTGACTACTGCAATGCGCTTCTGGTTGGACTCCCCTCTTGTGCGATCCAATCACTTCGAATGATCCAGAATGCAGCAGCACGTCTTGTCTTCAACGAGCCCAAAAGGACCCACGTCACACCTCTCTTCATCTCCCTGCACTGGCTACCACTCGCTGCTCGCATCAAGTTTAAGGCGCTGACGCTTGCATACAGAGCCACCACGCGCTCAGCTCCTGCTTACTTTGACCCCATTCTACAAATCCACACCCCCACCAGAAGCCTTCGCTCAGCAAAGGAACGACGGCTTGTGGTACCATCACAGAGGGGGAAAAAATCCCTTTCCAGAACATTTTCATTCAACGTTCCCAGCTGGTGGAACGACCTTCCTAACAACATCCGAAACGCAGAATCATTGACATCATTCAAAAGTCAACTTAAAACTCAGCTCTTCCATGAGCACTTAACCTCATAATAAAAAATAAATAAATAAATAAAACACTTTCCTTTCCTCTTTCTCTTCCTTCTTCCCTCCCTACTCTAGCCTGTGCTACACTGAGCAATGTACACGGTCTCAGGATTTCAGGCTCTTATTGCGCTTCTCGACTCTTCATGACCAATCGCTTCATGTACCCCCCAGTTGTAAGTCGCTTTGGATAAAAGCGTCTGCTAAATGCATAAATGTAAATGTAAAATGTAACGCAAGTCATTGTAGAGCGTGCATTTTCATGCCTCAAGTACTTTCTTTCCCCAATGAGGTCTTCAGTGAATGCGCAGGTATTGGAGGACGTTCTTTTCGTACGTTTAAACAAGTAGTACAGACTTTAATTCAAATAGACTGATTTAGGCTAGTTTATGGATTCCGTTTAAGCCTATCCAAGTACTTGCAACTATCACACATTTTTCTAGCCTTTCAGGTTGCCAATACAGGACAGGTCAATGTTTTCGATATGGACTGTTGATGCTTCATATTAAAAGGTATAAATTTTGTTGTAGTTTTACAATGTTATATTGCATTAAGCGATCGAGCTTTATTAGCCGACTGAATTTGATTATGTGACGCAGTGTTGCGCAATGTTTGCTTTGAAATTAGCAGTTGACGGTGCATTAAAAAACAAGTCGTGTTGGAAAAAAAAGTTATGTACAAAGAATGTTATCACTCTTCTGAAACGAATTAGGCATAAGAGGGCCACTTTCGATTGTCTAACGGTCCATTAAAGCAGGTCAATATTTTTCCAGCTGTTTATGCTTTGTAATTATGCACTTCAGATGATCTAATCGCAAGAAAGCGTGTCAAAATGTCCACTCTCAAACTGTAAATGTTTAGTTCATCCAAGAATTTAAATTCTGCGTTTACTCACTCATGTTGTTTTTGCGCGTCACGCAATCATTTGACCGCCCATGTTTACTACAGTATGCACGTTGTTAAATATATTCATCATATAAAGCCATTGTGTCTTTTCACAAGACTTGAAGACTTCAGATGATTCGGATTAGACACTCGATTAGTCATTTTTACAATTACATTTTAAGTTTGAAAGGAATGGACTATAAATGGAGGGACAGAAATCCCTCAGGTTTCATAAAGAACATCCTCATTTGTGTTTGGAAGTTAAATGAAAAACGACATGATGGTGAGTTTACATTTGTGTTTGGGTGAATTATACCTTATAAATAGGCTTACTACAGCAAGTTGAGCCTTTGGATAAAACAACTCTATATCGCGAATCATATCGTTTCCATCAACGTTACATTTTTATATCGCGATATATCGTTACACCCCTACTCACCAAAGGTGGTAATGTGGTCGCGAGTCTTTTTTGGCGTAGGACTATTTTCTTACTCTAAACCCAAGCCTCCACTGCTAATTCCAAGACGTCTTTTTAGAGCTAGTAACTGAGCCACTGATATTAATGCAGTTATGAATGCAGTTCTATTAGTTATTAGAGAGAGAGAGCGCGCATGTGAATTACCTCAGTCTGTGCGAATACTACCATGAAGTATAAATATTTCTAAATTTAAATGTTATTGTTGCTTTTAAAGAAAATTAGCTGGAAAACATGCTTAAAAATAATATCACCATACAATTTTTATTTCTTTTTTGGGCTGGGGGTTAAACTGGACATGTTTTAGTGAGCACATGAGCAACATGTATCACCTTTATAGTGCTTTCCATCAGTCCATGGGTCCACGCTGAGGCCATGACATTTATGAAGGCCTGAATGCTTGGGGTCAGAGCTTTGCTTTAACCGCTTGAAGCGCTTTCAGCCCTTCCCAGACTTTAAACGCTTCATGACACGCAAGGTTTCTTTGAGCAGGAACAGATGAGCAAGGTTTTACAAATCTCTGAAACTTTCAAAAAGACCTAAAGGGATGCTTTTAAGGTTGTTAGTTGCATTCATATGATACTACATATTGTGTAGCACATGCTGTACTATTTGTCATAAAGTGCATGTTTACAAGAACCGTGTAAGCCATGTTTGAGACAGGTTTTTGGAGAAAATAGCATGTGATGTCTGCTTTAGATTTACCATCTTCAGCATGTTTATAATGAATGAAAACACACATCTGAAGAGCGGAGGCCTGTAATCATAAGATGGATTTTCTGTAGCTCTGAATCATTTAGCATCACTCCTGAATGAAGGCAGTGGCTGTTTGTATAGATTTGTTTGCTCACTGAGGATTTATGAGCTAGTTTGTTTGTGGTTATGGCACAGTTGAGGATAAATTAAAGCTATTTTTGTGCTGTTTTATGGACACTTCAAGCAAAGGTGAGGTGCTTATGTGTCCCGTGTTATTGATATAACAATATACAGAAGCAGCACTTTTTGGCTTTAATTATCTTTTTAGCACAGCTCTCTATATAAAAGTGGATGTATATTATATCCAATTTTATTCACATACATACAGTATGCTCACAGGAAACAATATACTGTATATTATATAGCAAATCTCAGCTGTCTGTTTTTTTTATTTCTTAGCTGAATGTAACCGTTATCTCCCAGCTCTTTATATAAAGTTGAATATATGAGTGTCCATATATCCGCTTGCATACAGTATACTCGCATGCAATATAGCAAATCTGCTTGATTGTTTATCGTCACACAATGTAAACTATATTATCGCCCAGCTCTAAGCTGAAGATATTTAGGCAATATAAACATTAACATCATAATTTTTTAAAAGCTGCTTAAATGTGTTTTGTTGAAAAACGTTATATAAATAAATATATTTGACTTGACTTGATTTATTGTTTTTGATTGACATTTTGCAGGTTTTTGGAGTAGTTTTGCACCTAATTAACTAAACTATAATAATAGATAAAAGGAGAAAAAAATAATAAAAACTTTGAATGCAGACTCAACTATTTTTTGCCTGAAAGTTTAAAAAAAGTCAGAAATTTGAAGGTTATTTTAGCCTTTATGCAGTTTAAGGAGAGAGAGTCTCACTTCCTGTGAAATAGGGGTGGGCGATATGACCAAAATCTTATATCACTATATGAGTAATTTTATTTCTTGATAATGATATGCATCACAATATAGTTATTTTTGCTTTAAATAAGGTTTTTTATGATTTTTTAAATTTGATACCCTTGAAATTTCATAATTCTTATAACCATTTTCAATATCATTAAAAAAAGCTAATACTACACTCTTTTTTAAGTGTAATCGCTGGGTGAAAGCAACCCAATCGCTGGGTGAAAACGACCCAATCGCTGGGTGAAAACGACCCAATCGCTGGGTGAAAAAAACAAACAATCACTGGGTGAAAGCAACCCAAACACTGGGTGAAAAAAAACAACCCAAACGCTGGGTGGAAAAAAAAAAAAACAATCGTTGGGTGAAACCGACCCAATCGCTGGGTGAAAAAAACAAAACAATCGCTGGGTGAAAGCAACCCAATCGCTGGGTGAAAACAAAAAAACAATCGCTGGGTGAAAGCAACCCAATCGCTGGGTGAAAACGACCCAATCGCTGGGTGAAAAAAAAAAAAACAATTGTTGGGTGAAAGCAACCCAATCGCTGGGTGAAAAAAAAAAAACAATCGCTGGGTGAAAGCAACCCAATCGCTGGGTGAAAACGACCCAATCGCTGGGTGAAAAAACCAAACAATCGCTGGGTGAAAGCAACCCAAACGCTGGGTGAAAAAAAACAACCCAAACGCTGGGTAAAAAAAAAAAAAACAATCGCTGGGTGAAAACGACCCAATCGTTGGGTGAAAACGACCCAATCGCTGGGTGAAAAAAAAAAAAACAATCGCTGGGTGAAAGCAACCCAATCGCTGGGTGAAAAAAAAAAAAAAAATCGCTGGGCGAAAGCAATCCAAACGCTGGGTGAAAAAAACGACCCAATCGCTGGGTGAAAAAAAAAAAAAAAAATGCTGGGTGAAAGCAAACCAAGCGCTAGGTGAAAGCAACCCAATCGCTGGGTGAAAGCAAACCAAGCGCTAGGTGAAAGCAACCCAATTGCTGGGTTTATCCATTTTCAACCCATCTTGGGTTGTTTTTAACCCAGCATTTTTTAGAGTGTAGCCTAAAATGGCTGAACATTGAGCATGAACATAAAACAAACTGCACCGTGGGCATGAACTCACCAAACAGCGGTACAGGGAACATGACTGGGAATTTCAAAATAAAAGACATGAAACATAAACATGAAACAAAACCAAACTACTAATTAAATATCGATAAAGAAAGAGCAAAGAAAACAAACTACAATAGAACAAAGACTTCAAGCACTAGAAATACTACATCAAATGTATAAAAAAAAATGCATAGTTTTTACTGTGTACATTAAATATAATTTTTTTCTTAACGTTACAAAAGTGATACAGTCAAGACCAGTGTGAGTGTTTCTCTTTTTTGTTGTTTGTTAACATTAATAATGTCAGCAGGTAAATTTGGATGCTGTCACTTTAAGAGCGGCTGCACTGATCCTTGTGATACTTGTGCGTGTCCTCTCTCAACTGTTAACGTTCACTTAAACATTAAATGACTGTTGACTTGCACATACATGGTCACTTTGACTCATAGGTTTGTGTATTTAACCATTCAAGCCCAATTAGGCGGCAAAAAGCCCTCAGTTGAGTTCTCACCATTCTGATCAGCGGCTTCATGTCTCTCAGAGAGAGCGTGCATATATTGACATGTTATCTTTCACTGCTAATTGCGCTCAACGATTTAAAATCACCTGTTTTTCAACTGCAAGGCATAAAAACACGTGCAAACGATACGCTTTCATGACCACGCAGCAGAGACGATAGTCTAAAATCTCTACCGGTTGACAAATTTTAACTGGTTAATCGTTTCTAGCGGTATATCGCCCACCCCTACCTACCTATGAAATGTTACATTGTATGTCCTCTGTTTCCTCAGATTGGTGGCGTTCTGTAGATGCTCAAGGTCAAGGGGCAGCAGCCTTTTTTCCTCATCTTCTGGGTCTGCCGGCCTTATTCACTGCATCGTCGCTGAACCATGAACAAACCCTCCTCCAGTCTCATGCCCGATGCACTCTTGCTAAAGGTATATTCATAACCCCTCATATATTTTTATTCCTAAAGGTAGTGAGCTGTTTACCTTGATGGCTTGTTTAGGCCAAATACGAACAAATGTGAAATTCCTTCGGGCTGAGTTTACTTTCTTGTAATAAAATCTGTCAAGTCATAATGTATTATTTTTCCTGAAAGTTATGCCAAATTCTTGTTACTGCAAATGCAATGCAAACTATAAAGTCACCAATTTATACACCACATAGATTTACTCCACACATACAGGTGCTGGTCATATAATTAGAATATCATCAAAAAGTTGATTTATTTCACTAATTCCATTCAAAAAGTGAAACTTGTATATTATATTCATTCATTACACACAGACTGATATATTTCAAATGTTTATTTCTTTAAATTTTGATGATTATAACAGACAAATCCCAAATTCAGTATCTCAGAAAATTAGAATGTTACTTAAGACCAATACAAAGAAAGGATTTTTAGAAATCTTGGCCAACTGAAACGTATGAACATGAAAAGTATGAGCATGTCCAGCACTCAATACTTAGTTGGGGCTCCTTTTGCCTGAATTACTGCAGCAATGCGGCGTGGCATGGAGTCGATCAGTCTGTGGCTCTGCTCAGGTGTTATGAGAGCCCAGGTTGCTCTGATGGCCTTCAGCTCTTCTGCATTGTTGGGTCTGGCATATCGCATCTTCCTCTTCACAATACCCCATAGATTTTCTATGGAGTTAAGGTCAGGTGAGTTTGCTGGCCAATTAAGAACAGGGATACCATGGTCTTTAAAGCAGGTACTGGTTGCTTTGGCACTGTGTGCAGGTGCCAAGTCCTGTTGGAAAATGAAATCTGCATCTCCATAATGTTGGTCAGCAGCAGGAAGCATGAAGTGCTCTAAAACTTCCTGGTATACGGCTGCGTTGACCTTGGACCTTAGAAAACACAGTGGACCAACACCAGCAGATGACATGGCACCCCAAACCATCACTGACTGTGGAAACTTTACACTGGACCTCAAGCAACGTGGATTGTGTGCCTCTCCTCTCCTCCTCCAGACTCTGGGACCCTGATTTCCAAAGGAAATGCAAAATTTACTTTCATCAGAGAACATAACTTTGGACCACTTTTTTTCCTTTTTGTCTTTAGCCCAGGCGAGACTCTTCTGACGCTGTCTGTTGTTCAAGAGTGGCTTGACACAAGGAGTGCGACAGCTGAAACCCATGTCTTGCATACGTCTGATTGCATACGGCTGATTAGAGTGTGGCACCAGGTGTCTTCAATATTGAACCTTTTCACAATATTCTAATTTTCTGAGATACTGAATTTGGGATTTTCCTTAGTTGTCTGTTATAATCATCAAAATTTAAAGAAATACACATTTGAAATATATCAGTCTGTGTGTAATGAATGAATATAATATACAAGTTTCACTTTTTGAATGGAATTAGTGAAATAAATCAACTTTTTGATGACCATCACCTGTATACAGTAATGTTAAAAAGAAAGTACACCCTTTTGAATTCTATGGTTTTACGTATCAGGACATACAAAAAAATCATTAGGTCCTTGGCAATTAGGTAAATGCAACCTCAGATGAACAACAACACATGACATATTACACTGTTTTATTTTTTGTTTCAACAAAAGCTAGGTTAAAGTGGAGAAGCCACAGTGACAAACTAAGTACCCCCTTCCATAGGAATTAAGATGCACTGCTAATCAAATGTCTTTGATTAATTGATCATGCAAGCGTCACCAACTCTATAAAAGCAGGAGTTTTGGTAGTTTGCTGGTCTGGAGCATTCAGGTGTGTGTTAACACAATGACAAGGAGGAAAGACATCAGCAATGATCTTAGAAAAGCAATTGTTGCTGCCCATCAATCTAGGAAGGGTTGCAAGGCCATTTCCAAACAATTTGAAGTTCATCATTCTACCGTGAGGAATATTATTCACAAGTGGAAAACATTCAAGACAGCTACCAATCATCTCAGGAGTGGGCGTCCCAGCAAATTCACCTCAAGGTCAGACCGTGCAATGCTCAGAGAAATCGCAAAACACCCAAGAGACTGATCAAGTATGGCTCGTTTGGAAGGGTTGCCTGGAGAAAGCCTCTTCTCTCATGGCTAAACATGGCTAAGGTTTGCAAAGTTGCATCTGAACAATCCATAAGACACTGGGAACAATGTCCTTTGGACAGACGAGTCCAAAGTGAAGATGTTTGGCCATAATGCACAGAAAACCAAACATAGCATGTTAGCACAAACACCTCATACCAACTGTCCATCACGGAGGGGTGACGATTTGGGCTTGTTTTGCAGCCACAGGACCTGGGCACCTTCAGTCATTGAGTCGACCATGAACTCCTCTGTATACCAAAGTATTCTAGAGTCAAATGTGAGGCCGTCCATCGTCCGACAGCTAAAGCATTGGGTCACGCAACAGGACAATGATCCAAGCACACCAGCAAATCTACACCAGAATGGCTGAAAAAGAAAAGATTCAAGGTGTTGCACTGTCAAAGTCAAACCTCAACCCAAATGCTGTGGCGGGACCTTCAGAGAGCTGTGCATAAATAAATGCCCACAAACCTCAATGAACCGAAGCAACGTTGTAAAGAAGAGTGGGCTAAAATCCCTCCACAACGATGTGAGAGACTGATGAAGTCATATAGAAAATCATTACTTCAACTTATTGCTGCTAAAAGTGGGTCTACCAGCAATTACATCATAGGGTGTACTTAGTTTCTCACACATGCTCCATTTTGGCTTTATTTTTGTTAAATGAATGATGACACAGTGTAATATGTCATGAGTTATTGTTCATCTGAGGTTGTATATACCTAATTTTTGACCTGCTAAAGACCAGATTATTTTTATTATGGCATTATATGTAAAACCATAATTTCATAAGTACATAAATTTGTTGAGCTGCCTGGACATGTATTACAATTATTTATACCATGGTCTGTCTGAATACTTGATTCTGATTGGCTGGAATGTGTGCATTAAAACAGTTTAATGCACTGGTAGTTCCAGTCAGTTTTGGAATCATTCTATATGAATGCGCTGCTTTCATTGAAGCACACACACACATGCACACACATAACACATAACACAACACACACACAGAGATTGGAGATCATGCATACACACAGAAATATTCAGGAGCACAAAAACTTATCGACGCTGCCCCGTTCACTATTGAATCGCTACATTACCTCTCTCTCTCTCTCTCTCTCTCTCTCTCTCTCTCTCTCTCTCTCTCTCTCTCTCTCTCTCTCTCTCTCTCTCTCTCTCTCTCTCTCTCTCTCTCTCTCTGCCATTAATGCAAATAAATGTAATCTTACTGCACTACTTGATCTCTGTGTCTGATTTAAAGAGGGCAGAATGATAGATATAACGAGCCGTTACTGATGAAACTAATCATTAATTTAGCCCTCCGGTCAAATATTGCAGTGCAAACATCAATAACAGCTTTAACTTGTCAATGCTGGCAAATGACCATGGTATAAGTGGGAAAATCCATGGCTAGCTGTGCATAAAACGATCTGAATGCACACCACGCAAGCAACCTCCAACCTCTTTTGCCTCCACATCATGCATTAAAATAGTTTAATGCATAGTTAGTCGTCAATTATTATTATTTTCCTCCACACTAAACATCAGCTGTAGTTATATCATTATATCATATTATAGACATGTGAATCTCTGTCTAGCCTCAGGACTGAAACGTTCTTCTGTATTTACATGTACTCTGTGGCTGTGACGTGTTAATAAACCCATTTGAGATTTAATTTTGTCTATTACATATAAACTGTATCTATTTACACTCTCACATTCACTGTTTTTGATCAGTTTTCCTAAGTTTGGGCTCTGTTTTAAAACCTAGTGAGCTTGGTACTTGGTATATGAACAAAAAAAATGTTGCCATTTATTTTCAGTTTAATGTACGGTGTCATACTGTAACTAAAGATTTGTTTGTTTCATACATGATATTTTCTGAAGCAGGGCTGAACGGCTCCGTCAATGGAAAAACAAACTTGAGCTCTGCCTCCTCCACACCTTCTCCAGCCATCAAACCTCCAGATCAGACCAAGAGCCTGAAAACCAGCTCAAAACCAGCACTAAACCAGCTAGAAGAGAAAACTCGACTCAAAACAAAGGACCAGGTAAGGTTGATCTTCATTAACTCACCATCATGTCGTTCTAAACCCGTCTGTTGTTGTAGTTTCTAGTGGAACTCAAATGTTTGATTCAGTTCATTAGTTGACTTGTAGATAAACAGTAATATTTTCCTGATCTATGCAGCATTTGTATCAGTATGCTGTGAAACCACTCACTGCAGTTGACACTTTCTGTCAAAAAATATCATCCACCTTTTTTGGGACTATTTTTAGTTTGTCATGTCAACTGGAAGGGTGACAGAAAGCAGTTGTTTGTGTAAACAAAGAAAATGTGTGTGTTTGGCTGCTCCTGTCGACTGACATTGCTCTTCCTGACAGAAGCTTCGTAGCAAAGTGCCAGATGTCTCCATCAACAGCGACAGCCAATCAGCATCCAGTTCTGACAGCTCAAGCGATGCTCTTAGCAGCTCTGACTCAGACGACCTGGAGGATGTTGACGACGATGATGACGATGATGATGATGATGATGATAGTGATGATAGTGTGGACTCGGAAAAGTGTAGAAAAGATCCGAAAGGTATCCGAAAGGTATGTGTCAGTGAAAAACTGTTCATTTTATCGCAAGCTAATAATATTAAAAATTGTTTTCATTCGTTGAAATAAAGCTGTAATAAAAAAATATATAAATATTAGATGAGAATTAGGTGAAATAAAATGTGGAACACTTTACAATAGTTGCATTTGTTAACATACTGTAACTAAAATACTTCTAAAGCATTTATTAATCTTAGTTCATTTAATCATTTGCTAATACATTATTCAAATCAAAAGTTTAGTATTATTTAATGGATCTGAGAAAACATGAACTAACTATGAACAGCAGTATTTTTATTAACTAACATTAACAAACATAAATACTATAACTGGATACGGTTTTGCTCATTGTTAGTTGGTTTTAGGTTACTAATGTTAACGAATGGGACCTTATTGTGAAGTGTTACCAATAAATTAGAGATAGAGATATTTAAAAAACGACAAAATTGCTGCATAAATGAAAACTGAAAATAAAAGCCAATTCAAAATATTAATAAATACTATAATTAAAGGTGCACTATGTAAACATTTTTTAGTAAAATATCTTAAAACCACTAGGCCAGTGTTATATATTATGTTCAGTTGAGTACTTACAATATCCCAAATGTTTCCAACTATTTGTAAATCGTGAGAAATTGCTATTTTAACCGAGGAACCGGGACGTGTGAGGGAGTCGCCTGTCGATGACATCATATCTGCATCCTCCTCGGTTTCCTGTTTGATTCTGCAGAAACGCTTTACTCTCACTGCAGTGGGAACAAGTGTCATAGCAGCGGCCGAGAGAACGCACAGAGGAACGTCATCACATCACTAACACACTCAGATGTGTCAAATATGATCATCAGAGCTGCGTTACCTCACACTCATGACTGGAAAAGCGGAAGTGGCGCCGGCGACTGTGTCATAATAAAAGTCCCGCTGCTCGCGAGGCGTGTGTTGCGTTCATCTTATTAACAATCGCTCCAGCGGTTCCTCAGCTCCTCAACACTCGCTCCTGCTCTGCTTCAGACTACAGGAACGTTAATAATCACATCCATCAACATGATTTCTGCCCGAGTCCTATCCCGATTCTTTCCCACCGGCTGTGAGGTGAAGACCACATGTCCCAAGATTCTGCACTCAAACTTGGTGTCACCAAGCGGACATAAAAGTTACATAGTGCACCTTTAATTATACTGGGAGTATAATAAGTTGCTGTAGGCCGGTAAAGGCAAAGCAGCACATTGAACGTGCTGCGGTGGGACTCAAAAGGGTGTATTGGAGTTGGGATGCCCCCACGGAGTGAAAATCCATTGGATAAGTAGATCTAGTGGCACTGCAAACCTGACTCTGTCTCTTCCACATCAGATAGGGGCATCCAGAACTTAGTGATTCAGGCAGTTAGGGATTAACCTATTTGTTAGAAACAAAATAGAGATGGATACAGGGTTGTTTGCCAGGGAGTAATCTGGAAGGATCCGGAGTGCACTGGCAATCATTCTTCTGTGACATCCCTGGCTAAACAACAAACAAGATAGGAAGATTTGTATTATTTTTGTTAGGGCTGTCTGAGTGGATGAGACCGAAAGGGAGAGCGGGACAGCTGCACTTTGCCGTGAGTGAAGAGCGCCAGAACTGGCAAGGGTTTAACCACTCAACTACCTGACAAATATTCTGCCTCTTTGACTCTTCCTAATCCAGATAGGGGTATTCTCTGCTTTTATTGTTATTTTTATTCTTATGTATTTGTTTCCTTTTCATGTAAAGCACTTTGAATTACCATTGTTTATGACATGTGCTATATAAATAAACTTGCCTTGCCTATAATAGTATAAAAGTACTGCTAAAATAACACTGATGAAAAGTAATCATTAAGAAAAATAATCTTTTAATAATCTTGTTTACAATGAAAAGTGCCAAGAGTGTAATCTTTGTGTTTAGGTTCATATGTTTTAAACCATTTATACAATTTAAAGGCCAGTTTTTCTAGTAGCTTGCAACGCAAACCCTCTTTTAGCATTAATAAACGACTGTCAGGATTCACTAAAGACACTAGCGCTGAAAAGGTGTGGACAGGGTTATTTTTGCGGCTGATCTTATTGCATATGGATTTGTAGGAGTTTTTCTTTCAGACGCAGTATTTATGGGAGGAGAGTATTTAAATGAATCACACAAGGTGATTTACTAAGGTTTGTGCTCATCAATTTACTAGTGTTTGTACCATTATTTACCGCCCAAAAAAGCAACAAAAAAAACGTCTTAGACCAGACGCTAACTGGTAGATTGTATTGGTTATTATGGAAATGATCCGTCTGCGTCTTTCTTTAATTTGTGTGCCATCAGTAGATCACGAACTGAACTTTACACTCCCATCAGTGCTTTTATAGGGTTGCGCTCTCACACTAAATGGCCCTGTTAAGTAAATCTGGCCCTAAGCATTTTATATCATACAATTATGGTCGTATGCTATTCTGAAGCTAGCCTTTGATCTGGTAGACGGCATTAATAAAAAGTATTATTACAAAAAATTTAATATTTATAAGTTATTTCACTCTCGTTCCAGCCTCCATCGCACATCCAGGCCTTCAGGCCCGCGGAGGATCCCAGCAAACAATCCAGTGTCATCCACGCTACAGGTCAAGCAGCCAGCGCAAAACCACTTGCGTTAGTCACACAGCGGCGCAGAGACCGGGACCTGCCTCTGTCCTTTACGAAAACCGCCTCGCACTCATCCTCTCCAAAACCACCTTCCCTCACCCCATCGCCGAAGCCTCCGTCTTTCCCTCACACAACGCCCTCCTCAAAATCCACTCCTCTGCAGTCGGACCGTCTGAAGACCTGCAAGAATTACCTCGACGAGACCCTACTGACCATTAACCACATCAGCAAACTCAAACAGGTGACATTCATTTATCAAAAAACAAGACACTTCGCCAAACTTTTGAGTACATGCTAGTCATATTTTAAAACTAGTATGACTAGCATGTACACAAAAGTTTGGCGTCAGTGAGATTTTATTGCTAACACTTTACAGTAAGGTTGTTTTAGTTAACATTAGTTAATGCATTAGTTAACATGAGCTAACCATGAACAACACCTCTGTTCAGCATTAGTTCATCTTTGTTAACGTTAGTTCATAAAAATCCAGCTGTTCATGTTAGTTCACAGTGCATTAACTAATGTTAACAAGATTTTAATAATGTATTAGTAAATGTTGAAATGAACAAAGATAAATAAATGCCTTATAAGTGCAGTTCATTATTAGTTCATGTTAACTAATGTAGTTAACTAATGTTAACTAATGGACCTTATTGTAAAGTGTTACCATTTTATTTTTATATTAAAATAAATCGGTACTTTTATTCAGTGCGGAAGCATTAAATTGCTCAAATAGGTCAGTAAAGACATTTATAATTTTACAAAAGATTGCTATTTCAAATAAATGCGGTTCTTTTGAAATTTCTATTTATCAAAGAAAAAAATGTGTCATTAAGCAGCAAAACAGAAATGTTTCTATTATAATGATTTCTGAAGGATCATGTGACACTGAAGACTGGAGTAGTGATGCTGAAAATTCATTATGATCTTATTTTATATCATAATAATATTTCACAATATTATTGTTTGAACAGTATTTTGAAATAAATAAATGCAGGCTTGGTCAAAAACATTCTTACCAACCCCACTTTTTATCGGTAGTTTATATCATATGCATAATTCAATTCTCAGCTGGACTGTTTATTATGAAAATGTCTACATTATAATAAAAACATTATATTGGAAATATTGTTTTGAATATATTAGTTGCATATTTTCCTATATTTGTGTGAAGGCAACAGTGAGTGAATGAGTCACAATGAATGACAGATGAAGTAATTGCTTTTCCCTTCCGCTCTCTGTCCCATCAGCCATCACTACCTCAAGAGTCGATCAAACAGGCCTTTCCTCCATCATTGAGAGATGCGCAGGAATCACAGAGCAGCCAGAAACTTCAATACAGTCTGTTCCTCCCGTCTCTTCCTACTGAGAACCACCATCCCGGAGTGGTGCAGGACGCTCCTCTGGCCCTGATTACCAAACCTCGCTGCCAGAGCGCACGCGTCCCTGATAAACCACTGCTGGCTGCCACCAGCCCCGCATACAACACCCCCATCAACCTCACCACCACAGCGAGCAGAGAGACGGGTCCGACCGCTACCTCACCCGGTCCGCCTCTGAGAGCAGGCCGAGGGAAGGGCTGTAACATGGCACAGAGGACAGTGAAGAGACCGTCATTGGTGGAGAACTTCAGGGGGGCGGAGTCTGACCACCCCGACAGTAAAGACTCTGATGACTCTTTAATGGAGGATGAGGAGGAAAATGACATTTCAAACGACAGTCTCTCAGGTCAGCGTGATGTTTAATCATTCAGATCAAATATTTATAGAGGAATTTTTGCTTATCTTTTGGGTAACATTACATTTGTTAACATGAGTTAAAGCAGCACTAGGTAACTTTTCAACCTTCATAATATATTTTCAAGACTCTTGTGATCAGGGCCGTTTTTAGGCATAGGCAAACTAGGCGGTCGCCTAGGGAGCCATCAGTAGGGGGGCGCCAATAAGTAGATGTCTAAAGGGTGTCACGGCCACCCTAAAATGTTATTGCCGCCCCCACTAGTTCCCCCACACTATTGGATCAGAGAAGTGTCAATCTGACGATTCCTATATGCCATCAGATCAGAGAAGGCTACTGTCAAAAAAGTTCGCGTTTGGAGCCACAACAACACCATTAGATCAATGAACTCAGTCAATGCTTTGGCAAGGTAACACTTTTTTTAACCATAAAATAAAGCTAAATTCAAACTAAAGGCCAATTAAAATAACAGGTACAAATCTGAATTTTGTTAGTGCAGTATTTGTGGCAGTCTAGAAATCACGCTGTGAATGGGCAGATAGCATTGCTCGGTGTGTATGTTAGAGGCAAAATATAACTACACACTTCCTTCAGCATTTCATGATTATCAGTTATATTTTGACTCTATAAAGCTTTCTTCTCTTAATTGCACCTCCCAAAAGGTTTTTGTGCCATTGCGTTGTTAAAAGAATCAGTGTGTTTTGTAATTGTCCCATATAAAACTTTAGCGGCCAATTTAAAAATGGTATAATAAAATGTGCAAATTCACAACATGAATACAGCCTTTATTAAATCATGCTGACGAATTTAACGTATCTTTACGGATGGTGTTGAATGTTGAATCGATTCATTCAGTTCTAATAGTGCTTAATGCAAGCAGTGTCGTACACACAGAGGGCAAAGTGTTGCGTTATTTAAAGGGGAAGTTCACGCATCAATGAGTAACAAAAACCACACTGAATCAGTATTTATTCTTATTACTTTCATGTGAAATGTACTAATAACACATAATAATTATGTAGTTATGTCTGAGAACAATTTCTTAGCAACTAGGGACTGCACAAATATAGGCTATATAGGCCTAGGGATATACAGGCATCTGGCTATTAATTTGAATCCTTATTAACAAATATATATAAATATAATTTGGTATGTATGTATTTGTTAATTAATACCAGTAATACCAATGTTGCAATGGGGGCACCAATAAGGATTTCGCCTAGGGTGTCAGAATGGCTAGAAACGGCCCTGCTTGTGATGATACATCGACTTACAATAGGTTGCATGGCACGTCTGCCATAGCCTGACGGGGTCTGTATCGTTTTTAATCGTACTTTTAAACTTCGGGTTTCGGGTAGTAACCAGAGAAAAAAAAGAACTACAAAATTCGACTGCTTTACGGCATATACGTCATTTCCACCATCACCCCCACTTCCTTAAATTCGGACGTGCGAGCCCAACTATCCTTTGTTTGCCGGATGTTATAGTCATGGCCGAGGCAGCACAGAAAAAGAAGAAAGCAAAGGTTTTGTCGGAGGAATGCAAAAAGAGGAAACGAGAAAGCGATCGTATTAAAGTATTATATTTGTTTATTTGTCTTGCCTCAAGCTATAATGCAAATCGATTTTTCAAATTTGAAGATTCATCTATGGTAGCTTGATATTATATTGACGATATATGGTTATTACCTACCACTCAAACATTGAATTGAAGTATCATATAGATTCTGTAAAACGGTAACCAATAGACTAGACTACTATAATGACGCTGGCTTGTAAACGTGAGCATCGCGATCATTTGGCGTTTGAAAAAAAATAATAAACCCATGAAATTATATTCATATGACATGCTGAAACATATGCCTCTGTACCTGGGATGAAGACATTTCACTCGAAGCAGAACACCTGCATGTGAACTCCTGCAGTGTTCAGGGCTATCATAGTTGTCATGTCAACAAATGCACGTGCGATGCATCCCCTGATGCAGGATGACAGAGTTTACGACAGTAGTAGAGGACAATACTGTTTCCCAACTGTAGGGGGACCCCGAGAGCAAAACCTACCTAGTGCTGCTTTAACTACATTAATTACCATGAACTAACTGATTTAAAGCATGTATTAATCTTATTTCAACACTAATGCATTATTCAAATCAGAAGTTGCTCTTAATATTATTTATACCATCGTCTGTCTGAATACTCGTTTCTGATTAGCTGGAAGGTGTGAAATATAAACCAGTTTAATGCACTGGTATTTCCAAGTCAGCTTAATCACCATTCTATATTAATCCACTGCTTTCATTAAAGCACACACACACACGTGACAAACATTCAGGAGTTATTGTAAAGTGTTATCATCTTAAGAGATAAGTTAATTAATAAATAATAACAAAATTTCTGTTCATACTGTTCAAACTTAAAATGTTCTCCTTAGTGGCAAATTTGTTAAATGTTAAAAATATGGGTGCAAACTTTATGGTTAAATTGACCCAGATTGGATTCACCAAATAATCACACTAGTGTTGTCAAAAATCTCGCATTTGGGGGGTAAAATGTGTGTCTTTTTGGCAGGGTTGCCTGCTAAAATTCACATTCCCGGGGCTAAATATCACATAATAGGGGTCGCTTCACCCCGCGGACATGAAAAACAGCCCGAGGCAACAGTGTTGAGGAAGCCCAATTCTGCGGGAAAGACTTGGCAACACTGCATCGGATGTGTCTGGGATTGGCTACAATTATCAATGCACGGGAGTGTTTGAAAGTGTTTTGACTTTGTCGCTATATTTAATGACTTTTCAGACCCCTTTAGCGACTTTTTTCAAAAAAGCGACTAGCCGAATCTAGCGACTTTTTGGACAAACGTCAGCTACTTTACAAATGTCGCAAGTGCTGTCCTGCGAGGTCTTGCTTTCCCCACTTCCATCACACCTCTCTCTTCGTCTACCCGGTTCAGTGAATGGCTGAGAGGAGCAGCAGCGCATGTCGTTGAACGCACAGCAGCTGATAGACGTGAATGAGCAAGCTACACATGAACACACAGTGCTGCCCCTACTTTATCACTTATCTGCTTCCTTTTGTTTTATATTTAAAGAATTTAGTTATGATTTCCATTCTTCTCTTGTGCTTATCACTCATATTGGTCACCATCACAGAGCTTCAGTTCATCCAGTTTCTGAACTCTCTCAATTCAGATTATTTTAAACATATAAAAATGTAGTCATTCGCTATATCATTCTCGTTCTATTGTGTGACAAAAAGATATAGGAGATGAGAATGTCTTTATTGGACAGTAGGCTATATTATGTTATTTTAAAACTGAGTATGTGAGCACAGATTAGGAGAGAAAACACATTAGGCAGGCAGAACGCAAGTACGATGTGATGACGAATATGCTAATTGAAGCATGACGTCATCTAGCGACTTTTTGGGCAGGCTTTAGCTACTTTCCTTGGAAAATAGTTGGCAACACTGGTTTTGAAAGCTGGAGCGTTTAAAAGCACAAGCAGGCGTCGACCAGCGGACCGGTAGGCTGATAGACGCCTGCATTCAAACGCTCCTGTGTGTATCTGTGTAAGCTCACGGTGAAACGCGTCATTGATGTATATTTACAACAGGTTTTTGAAGCGCTGGTCATTGTAGCCAATCACAGACATATTTGTGAGCATGTGAGCTCAATGGCCAGTCAGAGGTGTTTACGATTCCGCTCAACAGCGCTCAAAGCGCCACAATTTCAGTACCGACTTGGTATCACGGTCGGTACTTTTCACACTAAACACTAAATCATGCTATGAAAAACAATCAGGTAAAAACATATCTTTAACATCAATATTCCCCTATGATTACAAGCCAAGAACCATTTTTGGTGCCATATAGAACCTTTTTTTTATTTATTTTTTAGAGTGTATGATTTTTAAAACCGTATTTAGCAACTCTTTTTTTCACAAACATTTTAAAAACATTATAAACAGAATAACTGATCATGGGTTTGATTCCCAGTGAAACTGTACAGCACAACTGTACCCCATCAACAGTGTAAATTTCTTCGGATAAAAGTATCGGCCAGATGCATGAACGTAAACAACCTCAGAGGGTAGTTGAGAAACTGACATAGGAAAATACATAAAAAAAATCCTAATCAAAATGCAAATTCACAACACATCAGCGTGTCAAAATTTTGCATGCATGTTCACGATCCTAAACGCCGCTAAAGTCACACGCAACATGCTAGAAAAGTTAATAAGTGTATTGTTCATACATGAGTATTGTTTTCTCTCCTGCAGATTCTGACAGCAACTTAGACAGTGATTCTGATGATGAGGACGGTAAAGATGAAGAGATGGACACAGATTTCGAAATGGACAGAACACCACTCAAACTCAACAAATCCTCAGCGTCTGTACTAGACTCCTCCCCCAACACTAGCCCCGCCCCTCTCAATCTACAGGTTCAGAAAACACCTGTCACAGCCACGCCGACCAGCTCTGGGAATTCAGCCAATCACAGCCCACTTTTCTCATCTTACAGTGTGGCCACATCCACAGGTATTGTATATGAACGGTTGTTCTTTAGAAATATCTACTTTCAACTTAATTAAGAGTTAACACTGAAACAAAATTGACCTGATCTTATAGTGCACATTAAATGGGTTGTGCATATTTGACTTTAAAACCTGCAAGTACACTACCGGTAAAAGTTTGGAATTATTATGATTTTTTTAATGTTTTTGAAAGAAGTTTCTTATGCTCACCGAGGCTGTATTTATTTATTTATTTGATGAAAAATGCATAATAAAAACAGCAATATTACAATATAAAATAACAGTTTTCTGTTTGAATATGTCATTTATTCTTGTGATACAAAGCTGAATTTTCAGCAGCCATACTTTAGTCCTCAGTATGAGAAATAATGAAAAATATAAAGCAGTAGAACGGTTTTCATCATTAATTATAATCATAAATGTTTCTTAAGCATCAAATCATCATATTATAATGATTTCTGAAGGATCATGTGACACTGAAGACTGGAGTAATTCAGTTTTGATCACAGGAATAAATTACATTTGACTATATATTCACATAGAAAACATTTATTTTCGGTTATATAAATATTTCACAATATTACCGTTTTTACTGTATTTTTCATTCAGTAAATGCATCCTTGATTTTAAATGTTAAAGTAGTAAATGTTTCTGTGATTTTATTTATTTGCTTATCTCTCATGTCCCTAGGGAAAAGGAGAAGAGTCACCGATGAATGTGCACTACGGAAGCCTCTAGACTATGGGTGGGTCATGACTGTAAAGCCATATCACCTTACATTGATCATTCATTTCTTTTGATTAATGCTGTCACTCATTTGCAGGCATTTTAGCGGTCTTTTTAGGCCCAGATCATACTCTACACAAATTTGCTTCTAACTTTGCAAATGCTGAATGTGTCAGACCAATACACTGTAGATAGTTAAAGTCAGCATGTTTATAGCGGCTTCCATTTAACAACAGCACATCAGGTTTAATGACAGACATTTGAAGGACACTCTATCGCCCCCTTGAGCACAGAGGTTTGTAATTGCCCAGCAATGCAAGAATTGATGTGATGTAAACAAGACTGCACACACTTGAGCACAAACATGCATCATTAGCAGCCTTTCATCTTCTGCAGCTGCTTTTCCTCACACTTTTAGGCGAATTCAGTCTACAAATCACTGACTTATAATTGTCTCATTAATGCATGACTTCACAGTTCTTCACAACTCTTTGGTTTGCAGATGGCAGAGAGAGACGCGCATCACAAACATGTCTGGACGTTTACGGGGAGAGGTGGCGTACTATGCTCCATGCGGCAGAAAGCTCAGACAGTATCCTGATGTCATCAAGGCAAGAGATCTTGTGTTTGACCGGTGTGTGGCTTCTTAATGACCTCCTGCCGTTCTAGTAATCTTATGTTCTCACCCCTCACAGTATCTGACCAGAAACGGAATAAGC
Source organism: Romanogobio albipinnatus (assembly GCA_023566225.1). Classification (NCBI taxonomy): domain Eukaryota; kingdom Metazoa; phylum Chordata; class Actinopteri; order Cypriniformes; family Gobionidae; genus Romanogobio; species Romanogobio albipinnatus. Next base: position 5,278,737 of record CM042243.1, on the reverse strand, counting down.
GACATTACACGTGATCATTTTAGCTTCAGCGCTAAAATAAAGGTTGGCGACTTCTATGAAGCCAGAGATGGACCACAGGTAAGTTGTGCCAGTGCTTATTAGTCAAACATGACCTGTGTAGATTGAACACATGTATATTATATTATATTATATTATATTATATTATATATTATATTATATTATATTATATTAATTATATTATAATTATATTTTATATTTTATTTTATTTTATTTTATTTTATTTTATATATTATATTATATTATATTATATTATATTATATATTATATTATATTATATTAATTATATTATATTATATTATATTATATTATATTATATTATATTATATTATATTATATTATAATATATTATATTATATTATATTAATCATATTATATTATATTATATTATATTATATTAATTATATTATATTATATTATATTATATTATATTATATTATATTAATTATATTACATTATATTATAAGCCATCTAAGCAATAATAATAACAAACTATTTTATATATTATATTTTTAATAATAATAATTATTATTATTATTATTATTATTATTATTATTATTATTCTAAAAAAATATTATCTAAAAAAAAAAGTGTTTTCTATGGTGTTTTAAATATTAATTAAAAATAATAAAATGAGCCATCTAAGCAATAATAATAATAACAAATAATTTTAGATATTATTATAATTTTTTCTTTTTATTTATTTTTCTACTACTACATATAATTATAAATAATAAATATTTTATTGTTTTTTTTCTAAAAATAATAATTTATTCTCTGAACAATGTTGTCTGTTGTGTTAAAGTGTTTTAAAAACAAAATAAAAAAAATAATAATTATTCTAAAAAATATTCTCTAAACTGTTGTTTTCTGTGTGGTTTTAAATATTAATTATATAATAAAACAAGCCATCTAAGCAATAATAATAACTAATAATTTTTTGATATTATTAATATTATTATTCTACTATTACGACTACTGCTAATAATAACAGTAAATATAATAATAATAATTAATTACAATAATTATTACTCTAAAAAATATTCTCTAAAAATGTTTTGTTTTCTTTGGTGTTTTAAATATTAATAAAAAAGCCATCTAAGCAATAATAATAATAACAAATCATTTAAGATATTTTTTTCTATTACAACAACAACTACTACTACTACTACTACTACTTCTACTAAGTATAATTATAAATATTTGTTTTATAAAAATAATAATATATTCTCTAAACAATGTTGTCTGTTATGTTAAAGTGTTTTAAATATGAAATAAAAAATTATTATAATGATTATTATTCTAAAAATATATTCTCTAAACAGTGTTGTTTTTTTGTGTTGTTTTAAATATTTATTTAAAAAATATATAATAAAATAAGCCATCTAAGCAATAATAATAACTAATATTTTTAGATACTATTATTATAAATCATCATTATCATTTTTATTCTACTATTATTACTGCTACTGCTAGTGCTGCTAATAATAGTAAATATAATAATAATAATTTATAATAATTATTAATACTCTAAAAAATATTCTCTAAAAAAAGTGTTTTCTTTGGTGTTTTAAATATAAATGAAAAATAATAAAATAAGCCATCTAAGCAATAATAACAAATAGTTTTAGATGTTATTATTATTTTCTATTACAACTACTACTACAAAGTATAATTATAAAAAAAATATAAAAATAATAATTTATTCTCTTAACATTGTTAAAGTGTTTTAAATGTGAATATAAAGTTATAATAATTATTATTCTAAAAAGGATTCTCTAAACAATGTTGATTTCTGTTGTTTTAAGTATTTATTTAAGAAATATATATGCATATATTTTAGATATTATTATTATTATCATCATTTTTATTCTACTATTACTACTACTACTACTGCTGCTAATAATAGTAAATATAATAATAAACAATACATTTTGTTTCAAAGAATAATTATCTGAACAATGTTGTTGTCTGTTGTGTTAAAGTGTTTTAAATATTAAACAACACTAATAATTTAATTAAAAATAATAATAAAACATTTTCCTCCTAAAATAATCCATTTTCTAAACAATGTTGTTGTCTTCTTCAGGGGTTACAGTGGTGCTTGATGAAAGAGGAGGAAGTCATTCCTCGTATCCTAGCGATGGAAGGTCGGCGGGGTCGTGTGAAGCATCTTGACCCTTCGAGGAATCCTGCCGCTGACTCCGCTCGCTCCCGCAGGAAAAGCCGAGCGCCTGACGAGAGTGAAGCTGATGCTCTCAGCACGTCTGAGGCCAAACTACTGCGCAAACTGGAGGCCCAGGGTACCGCTGACACACATGCACACTTCATCTTATCTTATCACAGCCCAGTATCTGTGAGCGCATGCAGTCAGTTGGAAGTTGAATGTGTCTGGCTTCCAGTTATTCCAGCTGTACAAACTGGTATTTCATACCATATTATTTGTGATGTATTATTGTACGATTAAACACACTGGTTTGTGATGCAAATACTTTAACTGGTTAAGGTGATTCTTGTAGATTCTTGGAGTCTGGCACATTCAAGGAAAATTGCAAAATAAGGTGGATAGTTGAAGTTGTGTAGAATTGCTGATGATAGTTTAGCTCTAAAGATCTCCCGTGTCCGGCAGAAATCGCACGGCAGGCGGCTCAGATGAAGCTGATGCGTAAGCTGGAAAAGCAGGCGCTGGCACGGGCGGCCAAAGAGGCCAGGAGACAGCAAGGTGAGCGTGAGGTTTTTAAAAGGTCCCGTTCTTCGTGATCCCACTGTTCAAACTTTAGTTAGTGTGTAATGTTGCTGTTAGAGCATAAATAATACCTGTAAAATTATAAAGCTCAAAGTTCAATGCCAAGCGAGATATTTTATTTAACATAAGTTCCCTTTCAAAGCCTTCAGCGAACGGCCGGTTTGGACTACATCCTGGTACTTCCTTCATTAATTACGTCAGTAGAACAGTAGAACAGACTAACCTCCGCCCACAAGAATACGCGAAAAAGGGGGCGTGGTCTTGTTGCTGTCCCACGTGGAGAAGAGGAAGTGTCGCGTGGAGAAAAGGAATTGTTGCGTTTGAGTGAGTTTGTCGTCGAGACGCTGCTATTTTCATCCCGGAGTCAAATCACCTTTGTTTGGCTTTCCCAGGGACGCTGTAGAGATCATTAAGCGCATGCATCTCCCGTTAAGAGGCGTGACCTTTCCGTGCAAGTTACGTACGCTAAGCTGCTGTCGAATCACAACACAGGAACTGTGCCACGTGCGCTAAGCTGCGGTCAAATCACAACACGGGAACCGCTGGCACAATCAGAACTCGTTACGTATTTCTGAAGGAGGGACTTCATAGAACAAGGAAGTCATCAGCCGTTTTTAGGACAGTGAAAACAGCGGTATACAGATCAGTAAATTGTGTGAAAAATACTGTGTTTTTTTACACGCGAAACATGAACACATGTTATATTGCACACTGTAAACACAATCAAAGCTTCAAAAAAACACGAAGAACGGGACCTTTAAGATGTTTCTTGTGCACTTTCTAAATCTGCTCAACATTTTCCTCTGACCTTTCAGCCATCATGGCAGCAGAGGAGCGGCGGAAACACAAGGAGCAAATGAAGATTCTGAAACAGCAGGTCAGAAATCAGCCGATGCCTTCACTAACGGCCACACGTTCTCCTGTTGTTTCACGTTTGTGTTTAGTGCGTACATGCACTTCGTTGCTTTTGACACTTCGGATAAGCATTTATGTATCGATGCATGAAATACCCTTGGCTTCACATTTCATCACTGAAAAAATCCAGACCGCTGTTCAATCGTCTCTCTCATTCCCGGCTTTTTCCACAGGAAAAGTTCAAGAGAATCCAGCAGGTCCGTATGGAGAAGGAACTCCGTGCTCGGCAGATTTTTGAGGTACGTCGAAAAAAAGTTGATATACTGTGAAATGGTATAAATGTAATTTTTCATGAGAGAGAGAGAGAGAGAGAGAGAGAGAGAGAGAGAGAATTTTATAAATATTTCATATTAAATACTTAAGTATTATAAATTAAATATTTACAATACATGCAAAACTAACATTTTAGTTGACAAACTATTTGAAATGGAGTGGAAAGTGCTTGAAGAGCCAGTTTTGTCATCAGTTTTGATGACCTGTGGGAAACGGTAGTAAATAATGAATGAGGTGTGTTTCTAGCAATTCTCAAACTGATGGGACCAGATTGTTTATACCTGTTGCCGATTAGGCCATTCCTGGATGACACACAAATTTTTAACATTAGGAGAAGATCAACCAACATGTTACATTTACATTTATGCATTTAGCAGACGCTTTTATCTAAAACAACTTACAACTTGGGGGTACATGAAGCGATTGGTCATGAAGAGTCGAGAAGCGCAATAAGAGCCTGAAATCCTGAGACCGTGTACATTGCTCAGTGTAGCACAGGCTAGAGTAGGGAGGGAAGAAGGAAGAGAAAGAGGAGAGGAAAGTTTTTTTTAATTATTTTTTTTATTATTATGAGGTTAAGAGTTTTAAGTTGACTTTTGAATGATGTCAATGATTCTGCGTTTCTGATGTTGTTGGGAAGGTCGTTCCACCAGCTGGGAACGTTGAATGAAAATGTTCTGGAAAGGGATTTTTTCCCCCTCTGTGATGGTACCACAAGCCGTCGCTCCTTTGCTGAGCGAAGGCTTCTCGTGGGGGTGTGGATTTGTAGAATGGGGTCAAAGTAAGCAGGAGCTGAGCGCGTGGTGGCTCTGTATGCAAGCGTCAGCGCCTTAAACTTGATGCGAGCAGCGAGTGGTAGCCAGTGCAGGGAGATGAAGAGAGGTGTGACGTGGGTCCTTTTGGGCTCGTTGAAGACAAGACGTGCTGCTGCATTCTGGATCATTCGAAGTGTTTGGATCGCACAAGAGGGGAGTCCAACCAGAAGTGCATTGCAGTAGTCAAGTCTAGAAATAACCAGGGCCTGGACAAGAAGCTGTGTTGCGTGCTCTGTTAGGAACGGTCTAATCTTCCTGATGTTGTGGAGCGCAAACCGGCATGAGCGAGCTGTCTTAGAAATGTGTTCTCTGAAGGACAACTGGTCATCAAATGTTACTCCAAGATTTCTGACTGACTTTGATGGGGAAATCAAGGATGTACCTAACTGGATGGTGAAGTCATGTTGTATGATGGGACTGGCGGGGAAGATGAGAAACTCAGTCTTTGCCAGGTTAAGTTGCAGGTGATGTTTTCTCATCCATGCAGAGATGTCAGCCAGACAGCTGGAGATTCGTGCAGCTACTGTGGGGTCGTCTGGGTGAAATGAAAGGTAGAGCTGAGTGTCATCAGCATAGCAGTGGTATGAGAAGCCATGTGCCTGAATGATGGGTCCCAATGAAGTAGTGTAGATGGAGAAGAGGAGAGGACCAAGCACTGAGCCCTGGGGAACCCCAGTGGTCAGTGGATGTGCTTGGGATTCCTCTCCTCTCCAGGCAACCTTGAAAGACCTACCTGTGAGATAGGACTCAAACCAAAGGAGTGGAGTCCCTGTGATGCCCATTGATGAGAGGGTGGACAGAAGAATCTGATGATTGACCGTGTCAAAGGCTGCAGATAGATCGAGCATGTTCTTTCTGTCAAAACCCGTATCCCTGAAGTGTTTTATTAGACTGTGCTGGTTTGAACCCTGTGAGAAGCCAAATAGTTTGAGTTTTTGGCAAAAATGAATTGTATAAACCTGATATAGTTTTACCATACATTTGTCTCACCATGAAAATTGCCACTGAAGCTGGCATAGCATTAAACAAAACAAACAAACTTCAATTTAATCAGATCATGTGTATATTAGAGACCTCTGTCACCACAGGATTTTGTCTCCAGTCAGACAACTGGCACTAAAACTGAACAAATATTCCTCCTGAAGCATCCACATCAGTCTTAAGACAAGCAGGTCACACTATGACCATGTTTCACACTGACACGGTGGGTTAATCAAGCCTAACTGCAACTACTCGTAATCATTTTAATGTGCATTTAATTGATTCTTTCAGGGTTTAAGGTAATTTTAAAGCCCTGCTTGTGTTTTCTCATTTGAATGTACTGGGACAGAAGGGATTGTCATCTTGACTGAAGCACAAGCTTGTAATATTAATCAGTCGTTTCTTCCAAGAAGAGGTTCAACAGTTTTATTTGAGCAATTTATTTTTTAATCGATTATCTAATGAATATACATTTTGGCTCTAGGGCTGACATTTCTCTTGATTATTTTAACTAGATTTTTATTCTTCTTAAACTAAACATTTTAGATCTGCTTCTCTATAATGACACTGGTTTGAATGAGGTTTCCTCTGATTGGGACAAAGTCATCCTTTTAAGCCGTTTCAATAGAAAACTAAAATACGGAATGTCTATCAAATGTCATCAGAAATATGACAAATATTGATATGCTTTTTTTAAATTCTCTGGTTCATACTGTACTACGTATTTAAACACTTACTGGTGAGGTTATAACTTATGTCAAATATTTTCATATTATATTATGTTAATTATTATATTATATTGTTATATTATTATTATATTAATTACATTATATTAATTACTTTACTTTATATTATGTTATATTATATTTTTATATTAATTATATTATATATTATTTGATATTACATTATTATATTAACTATATTATATTAATTATTTTATATAATGTTACATTATATTGTTATATTTTGTGATATGTTATATTATATTATAGTATGTTATATTATATTGTTATATTATATTAATTATTTTATATTATGTTATATTATATTGTTATATTATATTATTATATGCATTATTTTATATTGTTATATTATATTAATTATATTATATTTATTATATTTATTATATTATATTTATTATATTATATTATATATTATATTATATTATATTATATTGTTATATTATATTAATTATATTATATTTATTATATTTATTATATTATATTATATTATATTATATTATATTATATTATATTATATTATATTATATTATATTATATTATATTATATTATATTATATTATATTATATTAATTATATTATATTATATTATATTAATTTATAATATATATTTATTGATTATATGACTGAATTATAATGTTATATTAATATTGTATTATGTATTAAGTAATCTAATGTCTGTTTATGTTCACAGGCTAAAAGAAAAAAGAAGGAAGAGGCTGCCAACGCCAAAATACTAGAAGCTGAAAAACGAATAAAGGTTTTTATTTTAGTAATTGATGCGTTTATTGATTTACTGAAGCATTTCTTCTGAATATCTGATGTCTCTTTCACCTGCCATAAGACCTGTTCATGTCATTCCATGTTTTCTCCCATAGTTTCCAATCCTAACTGGATCCGTTACCGTATTAAAAATAAGTCAGAACAGTGCACGGTCAGATAGATGTTACTCAGGAAAAAAATACACCTTGTTGGTGGTTTGATTTCAACAGCGATGATTGTTACAATTGAGAAATAGTTTTCAAATGATTCAGTTGAAATATTGGATGACACTGTGTTTTCATATGATTAGGGCACATTTTATATCCATTTGGATGCATTTCTGTCAGTCACACACACAGATTGAGTGAGACCCGAGACGCCATTTCTCATTTTACATTAACACTCAGGAGCCACCCGACCATACGCCTGTCAATCAAAACCCAGCCATTTCAATATACTGCGGAAATAAATGCAGACAATCCTATCTGTTTATGACATCCCTCCATCTGCATCTCTTTCCCTCTCCCATCTCACTAATGGAAATAAGGCCGTTTTAATTTATTTTCTCTCTGTCTGAAGGAGAAGGAGCTCCGTCGACAGCAGGCCATCATCCTGAAGCACCAGGTATGAGCAAACCCTCTTCACACACACACACACACACAGTATTTCACTCAATAATGCCTCAACTCTCTGCTTTTATTCTTTTATATGATTATTTTAAAGGAGTCGCTGAGCCAAAAAGGAAAACTCTTCTGTCATTTGATTGTTTTTATGTTCTTTTTTGGCTCAGCTATTCCTCTAAATGCATTGTGGGTAATCACTGTAATGGGGAGTTGCATTGATTTATTTATTTTTGTTCTTGCCTTTGCCAACTCTCTCTGCCAGGAGTTGGAGAGACATAGACTAGATATGGTATGGGTATGTTTACTTTTGAACATCTAACACATTGTGAAATGCTTGATTGGGGTGTTTTGCTCCATGCTGCACATGTGACTTACCGCTTGGACTTCGCTCACATTCCTCTTGCATGACAATGCCCTGCATCTGCTTTCATCTGCTTGCCAAACAAGAGAGAAATCGGCTCTTTTCCAAAACCCAGTGAGCTGCCTATTTTAAGGCATCATAGAAACAAAGCATAAGCCTTTTGAGACGTGTTCTTAGACAGCATTACATATATCATTTGCAGAGAAAGGAATATAGTATTTATTCATATTTTGAATTAGATTTAATAAAAAAAATGTTTTAATCATTTTTGTTGTGCTTTTGGTTACACTTTATTTTGAGGTGTCCTTGTTACAGGGTAATTATCTATTTAAGTATGGAGTAATAATTATTAAATACCTGTACTTACTGTAGGTTAGGGTTAGTAGTGTGTTATGCACAATTTATTGTAATTACGTGTAACAAGGACACTACAATAAAGTGTTACCTTATTTTTTATATATTTCTATTTAGCTTTATTTTATTTTTTTAATTACTTAAAAAGTAGGGAATAAATTAGGGGGAAATATATATAATAAATTAATGTATAATATATTTTATATATATATATATATATATATATATATATATATATATATATATATATATATATATATATATATATATATATATATATATATATATATATATATATATATATATATATATATATATATATATATATATATATATATATATATATATATATATATATATACATATACATATACATACATATATATACATACATACATACATACATACATACATACATATACATTTTTATTATTTATTTTATATATATATATATATATATATATATATATATATATATATATATATATATATATATATATATATATATATATAAAAATAAATACAATTTTTATTAATGAATGAATAAAGGAATTATTTAATAATAATAAAAAACAAATAAAAAGAGATACAGTATATATATGCAAATTAAAATTAAAATATTAAACATATATTTTAATGTTTTTTAAATTATTTATTAAAGAAATTATATAAATGTATATATTAATTAATTTGAAAAAAAAAACTTTATACAATGAAGTAATTATTTAAAAAAATACGTATATACACATATACATATACACATATACATATATATACATATATACATATACATATATATATATATATACATACATACATACATACATACATACATACATACATACATACACACACACATATATTTACGCACATTAAAATTTAAAAAAAAATTCTAAATTTTTATAATTTTGTATTATTTATTAAAAATATATATATATATATATATATATATATATATATATATATATATATATATATATATATATATATATATATATATATATATTAAAAACATTTATATAAATTAATTAATTAATTGAATGAAGGAATTATTTAATAATAATAAATAAATAAATATATATATATATATATATATATATATATATATATATATAATTTGTATTATTTATTGATTAATTTTGTATTTATTTTAAAACCATTTTTAGTATAATTTTAGCAGTTTTAGTTACAAAAATAGCAACACTGTCATACAGTACTGAAAAGTATTTATAAAACTAGTTGAATCCAATTCATTTTACCCAAAAATTGTGTTTGTGCTGGATATTTAACGCGTGAATTAGAGAGCCATTGGTCTAGCAACATTTGTCTAAACTCTATTGAAATCAGCTGTGAGTGAAGTCTCGTCTTCACATGTGGAGCGCTAGTGATAGCAAGGGCATGGAGGGTGTCATGTCTTAAAAGGTAGCTCACTGTATTGGAACGGAGTCATAATCTAATATCTGTTAATATCAGTCACAAGATTTCCACCTGTGCCGATGGGAACTGCATTGTGTGCGGCGACCGCGCTGCTTCATATCATCATCAAGCCTTCAACATCATAAACATTCATTCCGATTCCTGCTTGTTTTCCATTCGTGATATTCAAGAACATCCGACCCCTGAAGCGCCTGTGTGTTGTTTTATATACATACAATGCTTTCCTAAAGATTCTGGGGGAAGTATAACGTGTCACTCGGCAGCTGTAAAGAGTTTTCCGTCCGGATCGTTGTTGGATTGGTAACTGCTGTAAGTCTGCTGTGTGTTTGAATCTTGATCTGCTTCCTGTCTGTCCTGCACTAAAGACCTCCAGCTGCCATAGAAACCCGAGGCTTAATGTGTAACACCTGGAATAACTTTCTGCCAGATGTTTAGGAACTGACCAACTGACCCGCGCTGGTTAACAGATCTGTTATCATGGTCTGCTGTCGTCTCAAGGCCCGTTCACACCAAGAACAATAACTGTATTAGCGTCCACACCAACGCTTATTATAAGTGCGCCTGTCTCTTTAAATGCTCCAGGATGGATTCTGATTGGCTGTCAGTGTTTCTCTCAGCTGGATGAAGAGACTCCAGTGATAGCGTTTCTGTGCCGTTGTGGTGGTGTTCATATTTACAGCGATATCTTTATGGTTATTGTTATGGTGTGAAGGGTCTGATGCTCATTGTTCACTGTACAGTTCGTCTCTGTGTCTTATTTGATCTGTTCATATTCTTTCATCTTCGCTCTGCATTTTGTTCACTTTTTATTTGATTTGATGTTCTTCTGTTCTTTTTTTTGCACTTTTATTTTGTTTTTTTCTTGTTTTTTATTATTTAGTTTGTTCTTTCTTTAGTTAATTTGTTCTTTCGTTCATTTTTTCTTCTTTCGTTCTTTATTTTGTTTGTTTGTTCTTTCTTCCTTTTGTTTTTTATTTCTTTAATTTGTTCGGTTGTTCTTTCTTTCTTTCTTTTTTTTAGTTTGTTCTTTCGTTCGTTATTTTATTCTTTCCTTCTTAAGTTCTTTCTTTCCTCCTTTCATTTGTTCTTTCCTCCTTTCATTTGTTCTTTCTTTCTTTCATTTGTTCGTTCTTTCTTTCTTTCATTTGTTTGTTCTTTCTTTCTTTAGTTTGTTTGTTCTTTCTTTCATTTGTTTGTTTCTTTCGTTCTTTTTTATTCTTTCCTTCTTACTTTCTTTCCTTCTTTCATTTGTTCTTTCTTTCTTTCTTTCATTTGTTTGTTCTTTCTTTCTTTAGTTTGTTTGTTCTTTCTTTCATTTGTTTGTTTCTTTCGTTCTTTTTTATTCTTTCCTTCTTACTTTCTTTCCTTCTTTCATTTGTTCAGTCGTTCTTTCTTTCTTTCTTTCTTTAGTTTTTCTTTAGTTAGTTTGTTTGTTCTTTCGTTTATTCTTTATTCTTTCTTTGTTCTTTCTTTCGTTTGTTTGTTCTTTCTTTCATTCATTTCTTTCTTTCTTTCATTCGTATGCTCTTTCTTTCTTTCCTTTCATTTGTTCTTTCTTTCTTTCATTTGTTCGGTCGGTTGTTCTTTCTTTGTTTCTTTAGGTTTTTTTCTTTCTTTCTTTCTTTCTTTCTTTCTTTCTTTCTTTCTTTCTTTCTTTCTTTCTTTCTTTCTTTCTTTCTTTCTTTCTTTCTTTCTTTCTTTCTTTCTTTCTTTCTTTCTTTCTTTCTTTAGTTTTTATATTTTTTCCTGTTTGTTTTGTTTGTACTCTTAGTTTTTTTTCTTTCATTCCATCTTGTAATTGATTTTTTGGTTATTGTGTTTTTTTGTTTAGTTGTTCTCTCCTTTTGTTTGTCCTGTGTATTTTTGTTTCTTCTTCCGTTAGTTTGTTCTTTCTCTAATGTCTCAGTGTTTGTTGTAGGAGCGGGAGAGACATCGGCAGCATGTGATGTTGATGAAGGCGGTGGAGGCCCGGAAGAAAGCTGAGGTGTGTTATACAGCTCCTTTTATCATTTCATCATTCTCTTTTACCCCTCTTTTCCGTTCTCCATCTGTTTCTCTCCCATGACTCACTACTTCCTCTTGTGCTCCGTCTCATCATCTCTCTTGTAGTGTCTCTTTTCTCCTCTGATCCTTCTTTCACTCAATCTCACAGACTATGAATGTGTGGATCAGTCTCTGAAGGTTTATCTCTTCAAACATGTTTCTGCAGGAGAAGGAGCGACTGAAACAGGAGAAACGAGATGAGAAACGATTGAACAAGGAGCGCAAACTAGAGCTCAGGCGGCTTGAGCTGGAAATGGCCAAAGAGCTGAACAAACCCAATGAAGACATGTGTCTGTCGGACCTGAAGGTGAAATCCTTTTTTGTGCAATGCAAATTTACACATTAAGAATTGTTTTTTCTGCATCATCAAACTTTAAGCAATATGACTTAAGTACGTTTTATAATAATTTCATATGATTTTGTCCATGTTCAGCCTCTGCCAGCGCTGTCACGGATAGCGGGTCTGGTGTTGCCGGGAGGATGTTTCTCAGACTGTCTGATGGTGATGCAGTTCCTGCGCTGTTTTGGAAAGGTCCTGGGGTTTGACCTCAGTGCTGACGTGCCGTCACTCGGCGTGCTGCAGGCGGGGCTGTTGAACGCAGGTGACAGCATGGGCTTCATCCAAGACCTGCTGGTGCGCATGCTGTCTGCTGCGGTGTGTGACCCAGGACTCCCTACAGGACACAGGGTGAGAGCAGACCAGTTATACTGTATGCTTGCATTTGTCTGGATCCAGCTCTGAACTCTCCTGGGTATTGAAAGAGTTCACATGTTTGATGCACAATTGT